>NW_021037414.1:0-10357 GCF_004153795.1 Camellia sinensis | reverse complement strand
AGGGGGACTTTCAAAACAGGTGTCCTTAATGAAAAGTGAAAATGAAGCTCATAAGGGCCACTTCGTATAGGGCCGGGAGCTTACAACTTAGGCTACCAAAGACAAAGAAGGGTCATAAAAAAGAGAGAAAATGTTCAACTTTACCCTTGGAAGACCAAAGCTTTTTGTTGCTTCTTGGACCCCAAATTATGTGCTGCACTTTTTATCTTCTGAAATTCCTCTCTTGCTGCCGACAATGGGTAGGTGTGTGGTAGAGCATTGTGGTTGATGAAGAAAACAAGGTAGGACTTACGGACTTTTAGGAAAATGATAGAGATGGAGGGAGCTTGTGGTCTTGTAGAGCTTGAAGAACAAATTTTCTAACCCCTAAAGTGTCAACGTATGCACACACAGCTGGTGTATGATGCAAGAAGAGGCGATCTAAGGTGCGGGGAAAAAGGAGGCAAGCTTTTCCCCACAAAATTATCCCCGGATTGGGAATTTCTGGGGGAAACATTGCTGCACAAGCGTTAAGTACCAAGCTGAGGAACATGGCCGGCCTCTTACTTTCTGGCTGCAGTGGTCCGCCAGCACCCCCCCCTAGCTCTGGCCAGCTAGGGGTCAAACAGGATCAACTAATATAGGTGAGCGGCCACCACATTGCTGTGGCCTACCCAGGTCTCCTCTTACATCAACCCTGTGGTCGAATTTTGGAAACTCTAAAACGAGGAGAGAGAACAAAGCCATTTGAGAGGGTTTCAAAAGGTTCAAATGAATTAATCGGACGCCAATATTGATATTAGGATCCTCCCATGTGTGTCAACAAACATAGTGTGATTTCAAAGTTCAAGAAAAAAGGCGCCAAGTTGTTCAAACATTGGCTCGAAGAGGCAGGGTCAAAAGGGTCAGCAGCAAACATTTATGCGGCCATGGACTTATTAGGGCCTCCCAATGTGATTACATCAACAAATATGTGGTTCAAAGTTTCAAGAATGTGACCCAAGGTGCTTCACATTAGCCCGGAAGTGTGAAAAACGAGCGGTTCGACGAGGCGCGCGAGGTGTATTAACTGGTTGCATGCAACCAACATTACATGGCCTCCCACCTTCTACGGCCTTCCACAGTATAAAACAATGAACCTGCACAAAAGAACGAAACCGCTTGCAAAATGAAGTTCCGGGGCCAAACGCGCAGTTCGGGGCTCTCCGAAATGGGCTGTTAAGCACCGAAAGTGGCATCGCCACGAAGTGGTTTCTCAGACCCCAGTGTTCCCTCAAAAGGAGTAGAGAAGGAAGTATGCCAAAAATCAGAACAAAATGGAGATGTTAGGCGGTCCCGAACCGAGGCACACGGCCAAACGTCCCGAAAAACCGCGGAACCTGGACTCACGAACAATGGGCAATATGGTCACTGCAGGCCACAAAATGAAGCCGCCGGGCCACAAAAGTAGCCCACAGGCACTGAGAGCTACTGGTCGTAAACCTGCTTCGGGAAAAACCTTTTTTTTCCTTTTTTTTTCTTTTTTCCTCAGAGAAAAATTGAGTCTGGTCGCAACCGAGTCAAGGCAGCAGACAGCAGGTTCGGAACGTCCGAGGCAGGGGCTCACGGCCGCGACTCTTGAAGACTTTGCACTACGGACCGAATAAATCATGCAACGACCGTTGCTCACATGTGACGTTCTGAGTTTAAGGTCGTCCAAAATGAGGAGAGTGGTGTTACATTTAGCCTAGATTTTTTGTTTGTTTCATTTCTTGATTGATTTTTGGCTTTATAGCTTATGGATAAGTGGATTTGTTTTTTGTTCTTTTGGTGATTTTTGGCTTCTTGTGTATTTTTGTAAATTTTTTGTTTTGTTCTTTTGCTATTATTTACCAAATATGATAACCACAACACCACCTAAATCTGTAGACCTATGCAGGAATGCTGATGGCAATGCTCACAAACAATTTGGATTTTAGTATATTTTTTTGTTTTACTTTTCAGTGAATTCGAACAAAAGCTAAGAGATTCTTATTTTTATTTACCTTTAAATATGCATGTCAACATTTTCTTTTCAAATTACATATCATTATGGTAAAATTTATAAATATGTTGATCATAATATAAATAGTTGTAAAATTTTATTTGTGCTGCGGCGTAACTATGCTAATAAAACTGATTAATTCGTGATAGCACGTGTATGCTAAGTACTATATGATCTAAGTTTATATGTTTAACCCCCCCGAAGGCCTGTGGAGCTTCAATATCCCATCTGACATTCTTTCTAAACTCTTTTTATTAAAAAAAAAAAAAATTTCGTATTATCTGATTTTGGTCCAAAATCCCCTACATCGTACATTTTATAACTACTTTTTTCAATCCATATGCCTCGCATTTTATCTGAATTTTGTTAATTTCTCTTATCAGCATTTAAAATACCCCTCATATAAGTAATATAGATTAACAACTTCTGATGTATTTAGTACTGCCAAGTACCCTTTGCGAACTTCTCGCACCAATACACCTATGTTTAGTGACTAAGAATTGTTTAAATTTTATTTTCTATTTCTAATACAAAATATACTTAATCAAACATAATTTATTATTTAAAAAAAATCTAAAACAAATATAAATATTTATAATTAATCTCGTCATAGCACGGTCTGTTAGTGCTAGTTATCTACTAATATGTGATTTGTGATTTTTAATTTTTTTTTAAAATGCCTTCTTTTTTTCCTTTTTTATATTATATTAAAGTTAATATTTTGATAATAATTCATATGTGTTTAGACTTTTCAAGGAATTAAATGTCTTTTTTTTATTTATATTATATTAAAGTTTTATATTTATAATATATCATATGTGGTTGAAACTTTTTCTTTAAAAGAATTTTTTTTATGCTTGTTCTTAATGCATTTAAACTTATTATGAGGGATAATAATCATATTGTTGGGACTTTTCAAGAAATTCATATGTGTTGGATTTCAAAAAAAATTTTATGTTTGTTTTTAATACATTAAAGTGATTATTAGAGGTAGGACTTGGGAGTGGGAGAATTAATAAAATGCTAAGGTTTTTTTTTTTTTTAAATCAAAAAACCAGAAAATTAGATTGGGAGATTGGAGTTCCCACAAGGCTTGGGGTTAAAAATCCCCTTTTGCTTAATATATAGTATAGACTAACCTTTCACCCGTACTATGCACGGGATAATTATAGATATTTATATTTGTTTTAGATTTTTTTTAATATATAAATTATGTTCTTTAAGATTTTTTTATAAAAATAATTTAACAATCTTATCACTAACTATAGTGTGAGAAAAGTTGAAAAGGGTACTGCAGTAATTATACATAGATTGTATCTATAATTATTTGTATGAGGGGATTTTAAATGTTGATCAGGAGATTTTGACCAAATCAATAAATGCAGGCATGTGGATTGAAAAAAGTTAATAAATGCTGATCAGGGAATTTTGACCAAATCAATAAATGTTGAGTTTTTTTTTTTTAATAAAAAATTTAGAAAATTCAGATTGGGATATTGAAGCTTCCACAGGCCTTGGGTTTAAAAACTCCATTTTCCTTAAAAACCCCATTGAGTGTTTATGTTTATCTAACTTCAATCATACAAATCACATTTTTTTTAATGCTATCTAACTGTAATCACATTTTTCTCATAATAAAAAAATAATTCAAAAAAAGGACCATTAAAATAGTAAATAAAAAGATTATTTAGTAGCATTGAACAAACGACAATCACATTTTTCTTTTTGTAAGTGTTTTTGTTTATCTAATTTCAATCATATCAAAAAAATCAAATTATAAACAAAATGAGATAACTTCAATCATACAAATCACAATTTTTTTAATGCTATCTAACTACAATCATATTTTTCTCATAATAAAAAAATAATAATTGAAAAAAAGAACCATTAAAATAGTAAATAAAAATATTATTTATAGCCATTGAACAAACTACAATCACATTTTTTTTTATAAGTTAACTTCAATCATATTAAAACATAAAATTATAAACAAAAGGAGATAACTTCAATCATACAAATCACAATTTTTTTAATGCTACCTAATCATCATCAATAATTAAAAAAATCAATCACAAATTAAGTCAATTGATAATTAAAAAATACAATAATTTATTTTTCAAAAAACATAGCGAGTTAAAAAGATCAATTATAATTTTTTTTGGGTCAAAATACAATCTAGTCATCATCAATAATTGGTACATTATGTGACCCTAATGAGTACAATCCATTTTATTTTTCAAAAAACACAGTGAGTTAAAAATCAAATCCCAAATTAAGTGCATAGATAGTTAAAAAACACAATAATTTTTTTTCAAAAAACACAGTAAGTTAAAAAAATCAATTACAATTTTTTTTTTCAAAATACAATCTAATCATTATCAATAATTGGTACTTTAAAAATCAAATCAGAAAAAAAATAAAATCAAATCACAAATATTTTTATACTATCTAACTACAATCATATTTTTTCATAAATAATTGTAAAGAAAAACCATTAAAACAGTAAATAAAAGATTAAATCATATTAAAAAATGGAACCATTGAACAAACTACAATCACATCACATTTTTTCCATAATAAAAAAATTAATAAATGAAAAAAAGAACCATTGACTAACTACAACCACATTAAAAAAAAAAGAACCATTGAACTAACTACAATCACTTTTTTTTCTTCGTGAGTGTTTATGTTTATCTAAGTTCAATCATATTAAAAATAAAATTGAAATAGTAAATAAAAAGATTAAATAACATTAAAAAAAAAACCATTGAACTAACTACAACAATCATATTAAAAAAAAGAGCCATTGAACAAACTACAATCACATCACATTACAATCACATTTTTTTCTTTGTGAGTGTTTATGTTTATTTAATTTCAATCATATTAAAAATAAAATTAAAATAGTAAATAAAAAGATTAAATAACATTAAAAAAAACCATTGAACTAACTACAACAATCATATTAAAAAAAAGAGTCATTGAACAAACTACAATCACATCACATTTTTCCCATAATAAAATAAATAAATGAAAAAAAAGAACTATTAAACTAACTACAATCACATTTAAAAAAAAAAGAATCATTCAACTAATTATAATCACATTTTTCTCTTTGTGAGGGTTTATATTTATCTAACTTCAATCATATTAAAAAATCAAATTATAATTTTTTATCCGTTAGAAAAATCACAAATATTTTTATGCGCTATCTAACTATAATATTAAAATAGTAAATAAAAGGAAAAGTCAAGAAGGAGAAAACAAAAAGAAGACTTGTTGTTTGCATACGTGGTCACTGAAGTTGAAAGTGTAGAAGTGAGAAGTCAAGAAGGAGAAAACAAAAAGGAGAAAACAAAAAGGAGACTCATTGTTTGCAATAGGTATGTGAAAAGTTAAAAAAAGTGTGTGTGTTGGAGAAGTTAAAAAGATTTGGAATAATTTAATAAGTGCTAAGTTTTTTTTTTTCAAAAAAAAAAAAAAATAAGAAATTAAGGTTCAGATATTGGAACTCCCACAAAACTTGTAGGTTAGAGATAGATATAAATAAATAGATAGATATAGATATAGATATTTATATTTGTTTTAAATTTTTTTTAATATACAAATTATTTGTTTTGGAAAAGGCACTACGGTAATTATGAGAGAAGTCAAAAAGTCCTGTGGATTGAGAGAAGTTAATAAATGCTGAGGTTAATTTTTTTTTTTTAAAAACAAAAAATTAGAAAATTAGGATTAGCATATTGGAGCTCTCACAAGCCTTGGGGGTAAAAAATTCCCTTTTGCTTAATATATAGTATAGACTAGCATATCACCCGTGCTATGCACGGGTTGTGTTCCACCACTTTGTTTTCTTTTTTTTTTCTTATTTTTTTATACTATATTAAAATTTAATATTTTGATACTAATCATACGTGTTGGACTTTTCAAGGAATTCATATGTGATGGACTTTTCAATAAATTTTTTTCATGCTTGTTCTTAATGCATTAAAATGTTATTATGAGGGATAATAATTGTAACGCCCTCAAAATAATAACATCAAACCCATCAATAAGGACATGAACTGGTAATAAAGATAAACCTTCTTCTATTCATCGGAGTAGTTTCTTACAAATGTATCACATGTTAACAACAAAAGCAAATGCCCTACGGGCTTACAGCTTTCCAAGTTAACACTTGGTTACAACAAAAGAGTGCTAACTCATTTACACATTAAGCCCTTGGCTTGAATTTACATGTAATACATCAAAAATACAAAACGACAAGTGTGTCCGCCTCTAGCCTCCCAAGCTATGTCCTTGGAGGTGGCATGCTACCTGTACCTGAAAGTGATATTCCCATATAGGGTGAGCCACAGCCCAGTAGAAATACACTAAACCAACCATGAACAATGACTAAAAGATTAGCAATTGATAGATGGCCAACACAGATACATCCACATAAAACCATATTTTATGTCATACGACTTATGAGTCCAAGATACCTTTCATTTTCCCCTTTTTAACAGATAAGTATATTAGCTCTATCATCATCTCGACAGATATGTATAAAAACTATATCCCACATTCACAGATAAGCCTATAAACTACATCCACATTTCACAAAGATAAGCATATTAGCCATATCTTCACTTCTCTAGACAAGCATATGAGCTGTATCTACACTTCTCAAAGATAAGCATATGAGCTCTATTTTCATTTCTCTAAACAAGCATATAAGCTGTGTCTACGGAGTTCATCCCCTGGATTCCTTGAAAATCCAAACACATGATTAATATAGGCGATCCCGGTGTTTACCCCTTGTTGTACAGTGATCCGGACATGTGTCCGTGGGATGTTGGTCCGTTGATTAGTATCTTGTTTGCATCCTTTTACTTCGTATTTGAGTTTATAGGATGTGTTGGGGCAGGGTTGTTACAGGTTGGTTAGGCCTTGGTTTTCAATTCTTGTCGTTCATTTTAGGCGTTCCGCTCGAGCGGGTCTTCTTTTGCGCTCGAGCGGGTATTGCCACCTCCAGTATTTCGGTTCCTGCAAAACTTCCTTGCAGATTGATTTCTGCGCTCGATGTTGTTTGTTTACGCTCGAGGCGTGGCGGCTTCGAGCAGGTAGTAAAAAAAACCCTTTCTGGGTGTAAGTTCTGGTAGGTGGAAATCTGCGCTCGGCTCGGACTGGTTTTTGCGCTCGAGCGGAAGTGCTTTATTCTTGTGTCTTGGGCGCTCGAGCGGGCCCTTATTGCGCTCGAGCGGTGTCAGAGTTTTGTTCTTGGTGCTGGGCGTCGTGTTCTCCGCTCGAGCGGTCATACGTATATGAGTTTCCGCTGGGTGGTTTCAACACTTTTTGCTTTTCTTTCCTCTCCTACTTTTTCTGAAGCCATTTTGAGAGCTCTCTCTCTAAACCTTACCTCTCTCTAGATTTTGATCTAGCTAGAGTGGTTCCTCTATAGCGATCGGGTTTACGCCTTGTTGTAACAGTGATCCGGACATGTGTCGTGGATGTTGGTAGTTGTTTATTATGCTTGTTTTGCATCTTTTACTTGTATTGAGTTTATAGGATGTGTTGGCAGGTTTGTTACAGGTTTGGTTGAGTTTTAGAAACCAACTAGTTGCCCAGATTTTGGCCTGTCCGTCGAGCGGGGTTTTGGTGCTCGGAGCGGAATTGCACACATCCAGTATTTCCTGTGCAGTGTTGGACGCTTCGAGGCGTGGGATTAGCGCGCTCGAGCGGGGTTGTGTGAGTGCCGCTCGAGCGGGGAGGTTGGAGCTCGAGCGGGGACCTGGTCTGTAAAAGTTCTGGGAGTGTGTATCTGCGCCGTCGAGCGGGATTGTTGACGCTCGGAGCGGGAGTCTGTGAGTGACGCTCGAGCGGGTGTTTTGACCGGCTCGGGAGCGGGCGACTGGGTTTAGAGTTTCCGTGTTTTGACTTCATCACTTTTTCCAGCTTTCTCTTCTCTCTCTTACTTTTTCCAAAAACACCATTTGGTTTGAGCCTCTCACTCTAGAACTCTACCTTCTCTGTTTTGATCTAGTAGGAGTGATTTGCTCATCTTTGCCTTTACAAAAAAAGTTGTTGATCGTCGAGGGCTACATTTTAATCTGAAATTTCGGATTTGGCACATTGGGTTTTTGTCATCTTCCCCTTGGAGCTCCGAATTTGAGGCTAGGGATATCTACTCCTCTCTATGGATTTTGTCTTAATTGTTAGTAATTTGAGCGTTGGGGTTGCGTTGGTAATTTTGTGAAAGTTTGGGCTTTTTGCGTTATTTTAGCAAAGTTGGTTTTATTTATAATAAACGCTGATGCATGTTTGGTATGAAGAAATAGAATAAATGTTGAATCATTGATGAAAAAGGGACCAAGGGTTGAATGTTTAAATTATGGAAAATGACCTAATTCATTGTTGATTAATTGGGATAATTAATTGTGGAACATGAAGGAAATTGAAATAAAATTGTTGAGATTGGGAATGTATGGGGTTTAACGGATGTAGTTTGAATATTTATCCACTCCCGAATTGAAAATGTTGATTGGGAATATCCATTGTGGCATTTTATTTTTGTATAGAAAATAACTTGTTTGGGCTAATCGGTGGAGATAGTCGTGATTGTTGTAAGACAATGCATGATGATTAGGCAAACGAAAACTAATCATGGAAATGTGTCATGGAATTTGACGATTGATAGAATACATTAATATAGTAATTGAGTGATTGTAATATAGAACAAGTGTTTGTATACGTTATGTGTAGAAAGAGGAAGTAGGGGGATGTAACTCCGGGTTTTTAGGGAAGATGGGGGATGTACCTCTAAACAGATAGTGTTGGCAGAAGATAGGTGAATCGTAATCGCTCATATGATTGTCTAGAGAAGTGAAGAATAAAACTCATATGCTTATCTTTATGAAAGTGTGGATACAGGCATTATATGCTTATCTGTGAATGTGGGATTATCGTTGTTTATACATATCTGTTGAGAATGTAGATATAGCTTATATCTTATCTGTGGATGTGGGATATAGTTTTTATAGCTTTATCTGTTGAAATAAATGATAAGAGCTAACATGCTTATCTGTTGAAAAGGGAAAATGAAAAGGTAATTTGGACTCATAAGTCATATGACATAAATATGGTGATTTATGTGATGTATCAGAGTTGGCCATCTATCAATTGCTAATCTTTTTAGTCATTGTTCATGGTTGGTTTAAGTGTATTTGCTGGCTGGGCTGTGGCTCACCCTATAATGGGAATATCATGTTTCAGGTAGCAGGTAGGACATGCCACCACAGGACATAGCTTGGGAGGCTAGAGGCGGATCATACTTTTGTTCGTTTTATTTTTGATGTATTACATGTAAATTCAAGCCAGGGTTAGGTTAAATGAGTTAGCCACTCTTTTGTTGATAACCAACGTGTTTAACTTGGAAAGCTTGTAAGCCCGTAGGGCATTTGTGGCTTTTTATTGTTAACATGTAATACTTTTGATATAAACTCTGATAGAAGAATGTGGTTATTTCCATAGTTCAATGAATGTCTTATTTGATGATTTAGATGATTTAATTATTTTGAGGGCCGGGTTTACGATCTCACCTGGCTTTGTAAGAGTTGTGTTGATCGTGGAGGGCGTCGTTCTGACTGAAAATTTTAGGATTTGGGCAAGTTGGTTTTGTCATCTTTTCTCCCTTGGCTTCCGGTTTTTTGAGGTAGGGATATCCTAGCTCCTCTCTATGGATTTGTCTTTAAATTTGGTATTTGAGATGTTTGGGGTTGGTTTGGTAATTTTGTGAAAGTTGGGGGTTTTGTGTATATTTACAAAAGTTGGGTTTTTATTAATAACCTAGATGCATGTTTGGCATAGAGAAATGGATAAATGTTAAAATCATTGTGAAAATGAGCTTAAGGGTTGTAATGTTAATTATGGAAAATGCCCTAATTAGCATTGTTTTGATTAATTGGGTTAATTAATCGTGAGAAATGAAGCATGAAATGGAATTGTGAAGAATGGGAATGTATGGGGTTAAAGGGTGTGTTTGAATATTTATCACTCACGCGAAATGAATGTTGATTGAATATCCATTTGGTGCATTTATTTTCTGTTTAGAATAACTGCTTTGGGCTATCGGTGGAGGATTAGTCTGATTGGGTTGTAGACAATGCAATGATGATGGTAAACGAAAACTAATGCAACTGGAATGTGTCATGGATTTGACGGTTGATAACGAATACATTAACTGTATGGCTTGAATGATTTGTATATAGAACCAATGTGTTTGAATACGTTTGTGTTAGAGAGGAGATGGGCCTGGTACTCGCGGTTTAGGGAAGATGGGGATGTCGCTTAAATCGAATAGTGTTGGGAGAAATA
>NW_021037403.1:0-16646 GCF_004153795.1 Camellia sinensis | reverse complement strand
TATGAATTCTACGCTCGAGCGACAACTTCACCGCTCGAGCAGTCCCACCTGCAAAACAGCCAACAACTGGGAGTTGAAGATCTCCGCTTGAACGACCAAATGACCGCTCAAGCGGTCCGAAAAACTCAACTGTCACAACAACCATAACATTAATTAATCTACAAAATATTTAAATAAGTGTTAGAAACTACAAAATATAAGGTTTATATTATAAAGAAGACTACAATTTATGAATATCGGTGAGTTGTATGTTAGGACTAGAATGTTAAAAAATTCATCCACACTTAGAAATTATTAAGAAGCAATAGGAGATGTGTCTATAACTCTAAGTTTTCCAAAAATATAAACTTGTAATTTGTAATAAACTACCCTAAACATTCTTAACGTTTATTTTGTAGCTAAAAAAAGCAACTTTTTTGGTGATTTTATAGCCTGGTTTTATGAACCTAGAAAAAGGGCAAGAAGAGGGTTTCATTTGCAATCTACTTTCGCGTTACAAATTCACAACACAAGGAATGAAGAATCCTATAAAAAAGGATCAAACAATAATAATATGCAGGTTATTTAAAAAAGGATCAAACTAAGTTAATAATATGCCGAGCAGCAGCAATTTGCAAGATGTACATTAGTCTCAATTTACATTGCTCATCAACCTCTAGTGCACCAAATGCCATCCTTCAAAATAAAGAACAAACCAAATTGGGAGCTTTATTAGCAACAAATCCTTTTAATGTATTCTGAATCTATTGTCTATATACATAGGGTTGTTCTGCATAAACATGGTTACTAATACCATTCCCTTGATAATTCTTTCCATATTCAATGTCATATTAATCTGCTTGATCCAAAACAGAGCCATAATATAATATAGCAATCCTTTCTGCTCTTTCTTGTCTTCCTTGTTACCACCACACACCAATTATATTTGTTATTCATTGGTTTCAACTTTCAATCCAAGACTAACTAACACATACGTACAAGTCATCAAATGGATCAAAGACTAAAGAGTTGATGAAAAAAATTTACTAAAAAAAAATAGAGTAAAAAAATATTACTTTATTTAGCTTATTTTTTCTTTCTTTCTTTCTTTTTTATAGATCTTTGTAGGTTAGACAGACTAAAAAAAATTATAAGAAACAAAATTTTATAGATCTTTGTAGGTTAGACAGACTAAAAAAAATTATAAGAAACAAAAAAAAAGTGATATAAATGTAGAATAAATTCACTAAATTAAAGAGAAAAAAAAAAAATATGACTTTTTTAATTGATCCCAAACTTAATTCACTAGGCCAATGACCAACCCCAATAACTTTTGTTTGTGTTTAATTCTAGCTAAACTAGTTGACAACCCTATATATCCCCATGTACCAATTAGAATCCCACCCACCCAAAATCACCAACAACAAAATTTCAACATTTAGTTAAACACAAAATTTTCTTTTTTCTTTTTTTTTTTCTCAGCAAAAGGAGGAATTATATTACGGGAAATTCAGCCAAAATCCTTCTATTGAACCCTTGTTTAGTGAAAATGACAACTCAATTTATTTTACTTTATAAACCCCCTAAAGAGTAGGCACATAATTGAGTAACGACAAAGTTAAATATCTTTTTTTGTTCCTTGGACAATATTGCCAGAGTAACATGTTACTGTGAACCAGAGTAATATGTTACTGTCAGACAGAAAAACAGGTTACTGTCAAACAAAGTAATATGTTACTATTTACATCAATTTCAACAATAATAATTTTTTTTTCTTAAGAATTTCATAGTCAACATGGATATTATTTGATAGATCCTGATGAGAGAATTTTAAAAATACTAATTTTATTAAAAAAACGACATCTAGATCAAAAGTTATATTATTTTAAAGTTTAATATTTTGGTAATAGTGATATGTGTTGACTTTTTAAAGAAAACTTTTTGTGCTTATCCTTAATGCATTAAAATTTTAAATTTTATTATGAGAGAATTTTGACCAAATCCCCCTATTAATAATAAGAACATACATTAGTAGTTATATTTTTGGATGGGTGTGTATAGAAAATATTTAGTAGACTACTAGTTATATTTTTGGGTTGATGTACATGGATAAAAATTTAAAACATAATAACAAGTACTTGTTATGTTTGTTATTATGTTTTAAATTTTTATGGTAGATGAAATATGTAGTTTGGAATTATTTGTGGATGAAAACTTATAATAGTTGCTGACTTTAATTAAACAGGTTCAGAAATGGTTGATAAATGCATTTTGTTGAATGTTCACGATTCAATTTATTTGTTGGTTTGAATGGTTTTTGCAAATTACAGTTGAATAAATTGGATGGATTATTATAAATTACAGGTTTATTTTGTTGGATGTTGGCGACCAAAATTTGGTTTTGTTTTTCTAGTTTTGGCGACTAATTGATTAGTCACCAAAAATATAAGTTATACTTTTGCCGACTAAATAAAGTAGTCGGTGTATCACCAAGCACATTTGGCGACTAAATAATTAGCCGTTAAAATTATTAATTTTGGCAACCAAAGGATTTGGTCGCGAATAGGTCTATTGCCGACTAAAATTTTAGTTGCGCAAAACATGTTTGGTCGCAAAATGTGACAATTGGCGACCAAACAATTTGGTTGCGGAATGTGACAATTGGCGATCAAAATTTTTGGTTGTGGAATGTCACAATTGGCGACCAAAATTTTTTGGTCGTGGAATGTCACAATCGGCAACCAAACTTTTTGGTCGTTGAATGTGATAATTGGCGACCAAACTTTTTGGTCGCGAAATGTGTCAATTGGCGACTAAGATATTTGGTCGGGGAAATATCACTTTTCGCGACCAAAGTGTTTTAGCGACTAAATGAATTAGTCGCGGTAATGATATATTTAGCGACTAAAAATTTAGTCGGCAAATCCGACTTTTCCTGACCAACAAAAATTTTGGTCGCGAATTACTTTTGCCGACCCTCAATTGGCTACCAACGTAGCGACCAAAAAAATTGGTCGCGGATAACTTTTGCCGACCAAAAATGGGCTTTTAGCGACTAATTTTTTGGTCGGCAAAAGTGTTAATTCTTGTAGTGATCAAAGACAAGACTCAGCAATATGCAAATGAATCATTACCCCCCACTAAGAAATGTAGTCAACCCCCACAAGCCCAGTTTGTGTATATGAAACTCAAGTCAACTGAGTTTCATCTATAATGTTCATGGTCAACAGTTGAATTAAACAACAAACCTCCCCCGTCACTCTAGATGCGTTTATTATACCAAGCAGGGAAAAACTACCTAGAGGTTCAATTAACAAAGCTGACATAGGAGAAGGTTGTAAATTTCTCAGGTATACTAGGTATACTCATAATAATACAGAAGCAAGTCTTGGTAATCTAGGTACTTGCATGTAAGAGTTTTAAAGCTACATTATCAAAAAGTTTGCTGCACCACATTTTATTATATCTTCCTTTCCCCCTTTTTTTTTTTTTTATTTGGTCTTCCCGCTTCGAATTTTGCCGACGAAATTTCGATTTTAGTCATATGACGCTTGGATATCTATGTATTAACTTGTTCGAAAGGACAAAAAATTAAATAAATAACATACCTTTTCAATTTGGTTTCCACTAGGTCAATATACTCCGAGCACTAGTACCAAGTTAAGACAACCCCACTACACTAGTTTACCATTTCTATATGCTGTTGGAAACTATCAGCAGCTAATTTTGCTGAAGCAGACACTGGAAATTCATATTCAAAGTCTGATCTGAGCCAAACCAAATCCTATCCTAGTTTAAATCATGGCCTGCATATGTTTCAGTTTTTACTAAAAACACAAAGTCCCAAATATGTTGGTGAGACTTCTGCATGGTAGATTTTGTTGGTTCTTATAAAGTAAAAATGAGCTTTCACAAAATAAATCACCTAAAACTCAAACACTCACAACTCATTCATTTGGACAAGATAGAGATTCAAACCTTTGCCTCCAACATCATTAGCCTGTTATTCCTTTTTATACAGATTCCCAGAATATCAACTTACTCACTTCATTGTTTGCAGTTCAAATCTACAAATCCATAGCATGCTTGGAACAATAGCAACCAGCATATAATAATTATGCACTACTAGATGAATACATCCTTCAGTGTTAGGACTTAATTCTTCTGCTCATACACACTTTACCATTAACATAAATTATTCAGATGCTAATCATAAGATGGCAGAGAGTGCATAGATTGATGCAATTTCTGGTCACATAACAAAGAATAAATAAATAAATAAATGGACAGGCCCATGTAAGAATTTAGCTGAGCAACTTTATTGAATTGCCGAAAAGCTGTTCACACCAAGAAAAGTATGAAAACCATTTTGAGAGAGAAAATGGAGATGTAAAAATAGACCCATGAATTTTACTCTGTTTGAAAACTTTTCCATCCACAATCGATATGAGCAAAAGTTTACATAAAGTTTGTACGCAGACACATATGTATATACAATTCAAGAACCCATTTAATTAGAGAGAAAATAGATCACCATCACATTGTTGTTGAATTTTTACACCAATTTCTATCAATAATCAAAAGAAAATCAAATACCCAATAAATTTTAGTAAATTTTTTTCAGAATCAATTGATAAATTCCACGACAAGAAAGGATTGGATATCAGACCTTCTCGTTCAGGGAATTACACTTGGACTGTACAAAGCCATCGGCATCGAAATTATCGGACTTGAAGACGTTGAGATTTTCCTGGAGCTTATTGCCCGAGTCCTTAGGGTTGTTGCTCTTCGCTGCAGTGTTATTCAGTATCCTTGACCGAGACGACTTCGCTGAAGCCATTAAAACTGTATACGATTTCTCAGGTCAAATCAGATCAGATCAACAAATCAAGCGAAATTTAGGGCTTTGATTTGGGAACAAACAAGAAATCGAAAGAACATTATCAAGGGAGAGAATGGATTGCGAGAATTGAAGAAGGAAGAAGAGATCATGATTGAAGCCATGGCGGAACTCGAAGAAATGGGTCGGCGAAGCCATGACGGCAAGATGAGAGGTGGTCAGCGGCGTCGCGATGGCGGTGGTGGCAAGAGGAGAGAGGCGAAAGAAAAGGGCTAGAGGGGGGGCAGAGGACACTGACTGAGAGAGAGAGAGAGAGAGAGAGAGAGAGCGAGTAGCGTATGAGAGAGAAAAGTTTCGAAGGGAGAGAGAGAGAGCGAGAGAGAACAGTGAGTTTATGGGCGGGAAAACAAATGATTTAATCCCGTTAATCGGCGAGGCCGCCAATTAATTTTATAAATTCTTCTAAATTTTGAAATGTTTTTCTCTAACTATTTTATTTCTTTGACTATTAAAAAAAAAAATTAATTGTTAAAACTAAATTTTTAACAATCAAATTTTTTTGTCACTAAAGATAAAAAATAATTTTTTTTATTATTTGGCGGTTAAATAATTTTAGTAGTCAAAACTAACGATACAGCAACTAAAATATTTTTTAATTGCCAAAAATAAATTTTTAACGACCAAACTTTTTGATGGCCAAAGATAAAAAGTAAATTTTTGTTTTTAATTCATAACTAAATAATTTTAGTAGTCAAAACTAACTACACAGCGACTAAAATATTTTTTCGTTGTCAATTGTGGCATTTTTACAAACTAGATTTTTTTTTTCGTCACCAATAATCAATATATCCCAACAAAAAAAAATTAGTAGATAAATATTGTACTTTTGCAACTAATATAATTTTGGTCGTCAATTTCTCAACTTTTGGGGACTAAATTTATAGTCGCCAAAAGTGCAATTTGATGTAGTGAATGAAATGTTATGTCTTTGTTTGCATTTTTATTTCGGTGGTACTATATGTACCAATTAATGTACACACTAGTGTATCAATTAGTGTTATGTCATTATTTCTGACCCCACCTATTATACAAATTACAAATATATAAAACCTCTAAAATTGTGTCTCATCATCGGTTAGTATACTAATTAGTACATTAATTAGTACATATAGCATTATTCTTCTTGTTTTCATGTTCGTGTTCGGTTTCTTTGTATGATGGTGTGTGAGGAGAGACAGAGGGAGAACCAAGCTAAATTTAAAAATCATCTATCCAGTTTTACTAATTTGGTGATTAGAAATATTGTTGAGAGCTTATAAAATGTTGGAAAATTCTATGGTATATGCACCTTTCGTTATGATTTTTATGTCTTTAATTACGACCTATAGTGTTGTTAGTTGTGACACATTACAATATTAGTTATGACAAAAATTTAGTTATAATTTAAGAGTTGTTCAATTATATCTTATGTTATGTTTCATTTTTTATTTTATTTTTTTTAGTTATGACTATATCATATAATTGAATTATGACATTTATCATAATCATATCCACAAATGTCATAACTTACATATCTACTATAACATTTGGTAACATAATGAAACATATATTTGGTAGTATGTTCAAATGTTAGTAGAACAGTATTGCTCAGAGTTCGGAATGGCAATTGTCGTAGTGTATATTAAGTTGAGAGCACTATTAGAGACCTGATGGGATAACGCTGAGTCATGTAGCTAATGTTTAATTGAGTAACATCGGTGATTGAAAGCGATTTCAGGTGCGTCGAGTATATGGTTATATTATTTCTATTATTTCGACTAGCACATTCTATGCAAAGACTATTATTAAACTTTACCGAATTGTCAATATTTTATGAAAAAGTTGTTTTTCGTGAAATAGGCTTCTATCACCATATAGTGTTGCTCCGTAAATATCCAATATCGATTTTAGATTTTGTTTGAATTTACTAGTCCAGTTATATCTACAGTTCTATTTGGGTAAAAAATAAATATTGATTCAATTTTTCCGGCAAATTTTCCTAATTAATAGAGAATATAGATCCTTACATTACCTGTGATTGATGTATTATATTGATTAATAATTTGTCACATATATAAGCGTGCAAACGCGATTTTTTATCTGGACTAATTACAGGTATTTAGACTTATTATATTGGAAGTATGATTATGATTATGATGCTGACTAGCAGAAAATCAGGATCTAAATTTTATTTATATAAATATCCAAAAAGCCATAAACACCATGACAAAAATGATGAGGCATTATAATTAAGAGGTCTCGAATAAAACGTGTACTTATTTATATGAACGTATATTATGTAATATATAAGTATTCTTTAAGAACTCCGCAATGTTAACATTGTATAGGATTGAATGATAACCATGCATTCATAGTAATTATATAGTTTGTTAAATTAGAGATGTCTATTAATTATTATTCTTGTTATATTATTATATATATTGTTTATTTTCTAATTATCTTAATATATGTAGTATTAAATACACTACAATCAAGAAATCCTCATACAATACGAGCATTTGGCTCTATAGTTTAGTATTTAGATGCAGTCTCGAATAGTATGTTTTGATGCATTAGGGGGTTAGCGACGTGTGAGTTCATCTTAAATGGTGTAAGAAGATCTCGATCTTGCCCTTTTCATCTACTCTTAATCTGAGGTTCTCATGACCGTTATCGTTCCTACTTTTTAATCTCCCTCAGTTATCTCCTTGTTATCCCTACATACCCCCTAACACTATTGTTATAGACTTATTTTATTTGTGTTTTTTTTATCATATGATAATTACTCTAATAGGACACCTTTATACGTACACTCGGGCTTGTATTTGTACAGGCTGTTTGTTTATGGTTACTAATTTGGACTTAGGAAGCACTACTGATTTAACAGAATACACGCTCTACGGGACTATGGTTCCTGACTATATCGTGTCCAATCCAGAAATTGAATCACGCCGTGTCGTGAGACATAGTGCAAGTTCAATCATCCTGTAGTCCAAGTGATTATTTAACTTTAATAATCAATGCTGCTCTGGAATTGCACCACCGCTATAGGTTATATAGTGACTAGTATAATACTCGCCTATGATAATTTATTACTCTATTATAATATTGAATATCTAAGAGCATTCTGTATATCATAATCAGAGCAGGTTTAATGACTCGTAGAATTTGTTGTAAACCGAGACTGTTTATATTAATATTGAAAAAAAACATTCTATTGCTGTTCGAAATTAGTCAATTGTTTCTTACTAGATATTAGCACAAAATCAGAACTTGCCACAGGAAATTTATCAAAAAAGTAATTAATCATGCTCCTATTAGTATTTTACGTGATATCCTAAATGCAGAATTTGCCCAATAAATTCTCACTATTAAAGATTAATATCTTCAATACATTCACCTCAATAAGTCCGTGTTAAATTGTCCAAAGATGCCCCAATACCTCATATTGGTGTATCTAATTCAATCGTCAATTCAACAGTTGCTTATATATTGATATATTAATACCTAAAATGCACCATGCCACGACTCACTAGCGTGGCTACATTGTATCCTTGTTGTTAATTATCAATTTATTATTTCTGTGATTACTTCGTTAGTACCGCATTACTTGGCCCTCTAACTATTGTGTATGTTTTGTTTGTCTTCGAACATGATAGCAATATACTATCGAACTAATTAGGCGAGTTTCAGCATTTTTCTTCTCCGAATAAGATAAGAGTATTGGTGGCTAGTGATACAGATTACTCTTTCATATAATGCATGGTGATTAAAAATACTTGCTATTTTGGAGTTGTTATAGTTGATAATTGCAACCTAATAATGGGATTAAATTAGAAAGTAAAAATCAGAGAAATTAAACAATAAAGAGATCCAACGAAATTTATAACCCAACCAATTCAGCCCTATAATAGAAAAAACTTTATCAATCAAATCAAGTATAAATCGGAAATATGACGAGAGCACAATGAAATGAGCTAGAAGTTGCGAATTAACAGGTGTGTATTAACAAAAAACGACATTACATAATATAAGTTTATAGAAAAATGGTTATGTACGAATTCGTTTTTTATTCATTATATTACATGATCTAACATCCAGATAATATTTTTATTCTATTAACATAACATAATGCGTTACTTAAAGTATAATATGCGCCAGGTATGAGTGTCATGCTCCATTCATTGATAATCTGGTAATAAAAGCGGAGTATCAGCATCGTAGATAGAGCATCTTCGTGGCTACCTAAAACATTCATACTCCGTTAACAGAGTAAACATTTAGAAACAGCATAATTATGTTGCACATCTAGGTGTAATTAATAGGGGATAGGCTCAGAACATTGCATCGCACGAAAATAGTTATCTTGAACCACAACTAGAATTTTTTTTTATTCGATTAGAGATATTAAGCACATTATTACATATATAGTGGAAGTGCATGAAATTATTGTCAAATCATACATCAAAGCATTGAGTAGGAGCAGACATTCAAACAATAGTAAACTCACATAGGCGAGCGATGCAACATTTAGTACGCACACAACGATTATAATAATTATAAATCATTAATTACAACAGTTAAGACTATAAGTCATACCACAATTTACCTATTTAAAAATCAAAGAGTGTTAAGCCGCGAGATTATATTTATTCCGAAAACATCAACCCGCTGTCAATAAAAATGAGGAACCTTTATGTGTATATTAGTGCGTTAATTTACTCAAATCATCTTGTGCATAAATCACATAATACGTACTAATTATACATCACAGAGTTTTGAACGTATACACAAGAATATACCAGATTTAGGTATAAGTATTGAAAAGACACCAAAAGTGCCCTATGGTTCTCCACTACATAAGTTCTATAATGATCAAAATAACATGTGACCGGCATAAGAAGACATAAGGAATTTAGCTAGTTTCGCCCGACATTAACAAGAAGTTTGAGCCCTGAAGTAGCATTTTGTCTCTTGTACCTTTTATAATGCGAATCACTGGATCGTATAGGGGCAAGAGTTTAGTTATGGACCAATGTGCCACGACCGTCGTTTTGAGTACAACAACAATAAAAATGACCAAAACGACAAGCGTTTCGTATAACATGCGTAGATGTACCGACCTTTTTCTCCTTTGATATTAGAAGTCTATTTCATTCTACGAACCCACACCTAATAATCTCCAAATGTCCATATTAACTTTCTAAGTTTTAATGAAGATCGGCGACTACTATTAGAGATTCTTCATTGTTATAATTAAGCTCCTTAGGATATATGGAATTCAAGAAGAGATAGGTGTGACATAATAGACTAATAGTGTGCGAGGACAGACAGGACTTAATATACAATTTATTGAATGCTCTATTTGAAAATTTATTTTCTCTTTATTGAACACACATTCAAATATTAAGTGAGTTATCAAGATGGAAGCTAATTAGTGTTATTCATTATAACAACGGGGGATGATAGAAGACGAGTGAGGTCACCTGTAAGGCCTCATGTAAGTTATCCATAGACCCTTTAGCCATCTTCCAAAGCTCTTCCCATTGTTTATTCCACCGTGGCTTATGTTATATTTTGTGCCCATAGCATGCGTTCGTTAGTTTCCAGCTTTTGTCAATAACTAAGTTAATAATCATACAAAATACATAAAAGTCTCTTATAATATAGTCTTATCAATTACTTATTTTATGGTTGTGTTTATATTTTAAGTTAAATATTAATATAAAAAATTATTATGAACTTATAAATTATTAAATTATAAATAAAAATTTAATTAAAATAAAAATTATAAATTATGGCCTTATAAATTAAATTTTTGTAGTGTTGTTAAAAAATAAATTACATTAAATTAATATATTTAGTTGTTAATTTAAATTAATATAAAATAAAAAAATATAAATTATAAATTAAAGTAATTTAAAAATAATAAATTATATTATGCCTTATAAATAAATGTTTTTAGTGTTGTTGAAAATTTAATTATATATTAAATAAAACTTTTATTGTCGTTAATAAATATAATAAATAAATATATTTAAAAATATAATCAGTGAAAATGAATTAAAGTAAAAAAGAAATGAAAAATTTGTGCAAAAAAAGAAATAAATAAATTTTTTAGTATATAAATTCCTAGACGAAAATACATAAATAATACAGGAGTACGCCCCGTAAAGTATTGAATTAGAACGTAAGTAAAGAATATGTGAAGCTCAAAAGGTAATTAATTAAGTTAAGTCACTTGTAGACTATTTAGTCCTTTCTTTACTCCCTATAGATGATATTTCCGCATCAATAACAAATATTATATTGAGATAATCTAAATAATAAGTCCAAGAATCCAGGACATTTATATCTCCCATGTCGTAAATGAGCAATAAATATGATAGGATACAAATTAGTCTAAAAACACATATACAGTTCTTATTTGACAAACAACAAATGTATCCCAGAACTTTAAATAAGGTTATGATTATATTACTAGTCCCCCTCAACTCTCCACAGTTTCCGTATCCAAAACCAAAGCCAATACTATTTCCTGCTCTTAGTTTCTTCAGGTCTATCTAATATAGAATGTCTTTTTAGTTCGACAAAATATTTATTATAATCCCACTTAATTGTCTCAATTATTAATTATTTCGTACTGCTATTGGACACCCACTCTCTTTCATCTTAATATTATAAATAGAAATTTATACTTAGTCTTTTTTAAGAATATACTTGATCACATGTTATTTTAAAAATGTATTCATTGTTTATAAAATATTATATTAAGTTATTCGATTGTAGAAAAGATAACTCGTACAGAAAAAAACACACAGACTCATTTTCTTAGTGACAATTTCTTAAAAGTATCTTTAATGGACAACAACTTTAAATGATGATAGATTCAAATTTCTCAGATTATCTATTCATAAAATTTTTTTGAATATATATTGGTATCGTAACATTACGTTTCATTACTCTTCAACATCCCGAATATGATTTTTACCTTATGGTCGTAAATTTGATCCTGTGCCTAAATCATTGTATCGTGACTTCTAATTCATTTGATTGAACTATTTTTTGTAAATATAGGATACACCTAAACCATCCTTCGTCAAGATAATATCTTAGTCCTCTTTTAACCAGAATCACTACATTCATATACATCAAACACTTAGCTCGTAGCACTGTACACTAGTGTCATAATTTTTAGGAAAATTTGTCATCAAATATAAGATAATAAATATATTTACTGACACATTTAAAAAAGTGTCAAATGCCCAGTTAAGGTAGAGACCAGTCAACATATAAGGCTTCGTTAGTGACATTCAATAAAGAAAGTACATTTCATTTTATGAGTTTTATAAAATATTAATGACCGCAAGAAATTGTTTTATAATATTTTATCAACAGAGCTACTAAATTTTTAGTAACAATATGGTCAGTTTTAAAAAAATGTCACTAAACTAAATAACGGAATTAAAATTGACTTTTATATTGACATTAGATAAAAAAGTGTAATAAACCAACTATTTATAAAACATTTTGAAAAAATTGCGACTTAAAAGTCCAAAAAACTTGGAATTAAAAGAAATAAGGGTGCGCTTGTTTGGACGGACTGGATAAAGGAGGGAGTGTAATCCATCATACTATTAGTCCTGGGATACATTGTCTCGAGACTATTTGGTTAGACTAAATTTGTATCCTATGTTTGTTTAGTCATTGGGATTAAATTTCTGGATTAGGACTATTTTTAGTATCCAATTATTTGTTTCGGATATTATGGAGAAGGATAAATTTGCCAAATGACTATTTTATTACATTTTTCAATTATTTTACTAAGTAATAGCAATATTAAACATAGCCTGTAATATTTAATTATTTTTAGCTGATTAAAAATAAAATTTTTTTATTTTATGTTCTTTGCATCAATATTTTAATTATTTTAATTTATTATTTCAATTGAATTTATAATTTATAATTTCTATTTTATTAATATATAATTTTAAATTAACGACAATAAAAAAATAATTATAAATAAAATTAAATTTTTCACAACACTAAAACATTTATTATAAGGCATAATTTATTAATTTATTATTTTTAAATAAATTAATTTTATAATTTAATTTTTTATTTAATATATTAATTTAAATTAACAACACTAAAAATATAATTTAATTTAATATGTAAATTTAATTTTAACAACACTACAAAATTTAATTATAAGGCCATAATTTAATTTATTTTTTTAATAAATTTATTTATAATTTATAATTTATAATTAAAAAATTTTATAATAATATTTAAATTAACAACACTAAAAAAATAATCTATAAATATTCAAAAGACTATTTTATCATTTTAATTATTTACTAGTAATAACATGGAAATTAAAATGAACATTTCACAAAATAATTCCATGGGTACCCACCATGATTTCTGATAGTCTCATATTGTTGAAACTAAATAGTCTGATGAAACAAAATTTTCAAACAAACAATAAAATTATTAGCTGCTTGAAACTAATAGTCCAATTCAACTCTCCCTATCCTGATACAAACACAACCAAAGGGTCTAAAATAATAGATCGGTGCAATAAAAATAGCCACTCTATATTATAAAGGGAAATGTCTCGTACGCTCAAATTTTGTGCTCAAGGGAGCCAAACGATGTTCGTTTGTCATTTGTTATGTTTTTCTGTACTCAAAACACGTCTTTTGGCCATTTGAGCCACAAAATTGCTACGTTAGCATTGTCATATAAAAGGCGTCAAACACTCAATTGTCCACATCTGGCTTGTCCATGGCGGTATCTGTGGATCGGCACTGTTCTGGGAGCGCCAGAATTCCTGGAGCCTGCAATACAGTTTGGTTGAAGTCACCGGTACCATAAAGTCGTTCCCTAACTCTTGGATTGAGCAATCTGTTACTTTGCGTTTTGGTTTGGTGTTGCATTCTCTGTTCTTTTTGCCGTTTTGATTTTCGGTATTAATCTTGCTACGGTTGCTGTCCCGTGTCTATTGATTCTTTGTTGTGTTGAGCTGCTTTCTCTGCATTGGAACAGTTGCACAACATCTGTATTTGACAATATGCCATAAGATAAGAGCAATAAAAAATCAGTTGTCTAAAATTTTTCTGCGTGATTGAGCTACCCATTATTGGAACTATTTGCTGTTCATTTTACTCTTAAGAGTATGAATATAACCGAAGATGTCACATGCTGATATCGCTTTTTTAAGATTATCATAAGCAGCATACACAAAAGCCAAAATTTAATGCATAAGTTTTGAATAAAATATAAAATTTAACATGTAAAAATGCAAGGAAGAGTTAAAATATTTAACTGATATTTTGTACTAGTTTGTTCAATTTTATGTGCTATCATAACATCGATGATTCTATTGAATTTTTGTGTTTTTATTTTTGCTTTTGCTTTTTCTTTATTTTTTTTAAATTCTGTGGTTGCACTATGTTGATTGATCCATTTAGCATTCAGGCTTATTTGTTTGAGGGGCACGCGTTTTGGCCATCTTCAACTATCTCCGAGACACCTCCTAGAGAACAATGCCACAGAGCAAGTTAATTATTACTCTCTAAGTACTTTATTCGCAATTTGATTGATCAAAGTCATAAACGCCATTGAGGAATTTCTATTTTTTGGTTTTGATATGCCGAAAAAAAGTTTGATTATCTTTGAATTTCTGTGCAAGTTCTCGATTTTGTGCTAATTTCGAAGAATCGAAGCAAGTTTTTTTAAAAAAACGGCCGCAACCGTTACGTAACGCCGCTTACGTAACGGTTTTGGCGTTACCGCCACCCGTTACGGCCGCTTTGCAGTGTGATTTGAGATTCACAAGTGTGTCGGCTTTGTAGCGGCTGCCGTTATGCGGTCGTAATGGTGCCGTACAGCCATAACAGCCCTGATTACGCACCGTTAACGTAACGGTCCAACATTTCTTTAAAAAAAACAAAAAAAAAAGCTAAAAATGGGGAAGGAGGATAGAGAGAAGAGGGAAGATAATAAAAGAGGAGAAAATGGAGGCAGCAACAGATAAGAGAGAGAGAAAAGGGAGATGAAGAACATATTATTATTTTGTTGAACTGTAAGCCCTATGCTTATTTCTATTTCAGCGTGCATTACTAAATCATTTTGTTTGTGTGTGTCTATCTATATATTGTTAAAATAATAATGAATTAATAATATAATAATAATAATAATATAATAATAATAATAATAATTAATAATAAGTTGTGGTCATTATCTATTTGGCTTGAGTTAAAATATTTATATTATATATATATTTAGGCTTTATTTATTCTCTTACTTGTCATTGTTATCTTATATATAATATTAGTGATGATTAAATTGTATAATATTAAAATCATTATATTAAATAAAAATGGTAAAAAACTCAGTTTTTAGTGAATTTAGAAATATGAAAATATATTGATCATACTTAAAAATTTTGCAAAAATTTGATCAATATTTATTTTTAACCCAATTAAAATATCATGCGAAAAAAAATATGTGTATCGGTAAGTTTTTTTTTCAAATTGTGCGAAAGATAAAAAAAATATCACGACTCCGATTACCGCAACGTTAACTTACGGCCTTTACACCCCCGCAACCGCAACCGCGTCACGCCACCGTTACGGCGACCGCAACCGCTTTTCAGAAGCCTGTGAATCGAAGAGAAATTTTTTAAGGCTGTATCATCCAATTAGGTTGGCTATTAATATATATATTTTTTTTTTTTGATAAATACAATCAATAGTTGGCAATTTTTATGGACTGTTTTAGGGTTTTTTAATCTGTAGCTGGAAGACTGAAGATTTACAAGGAAAATTATCAAATCGGAACTTAAGTAGGAATTTATTTTATTCTTCATTTATTGATTCTTGTTAGTATCTATGTGGTAATTATTCTGATGAATGATTTGAAACAAAATGGATTTGTGTTGTCAATGGGCAGGGGAGTCCACACCGGAGTTTGAGATTGATGGATGAGGCCAAGGCCTGCTGTAAAGATTAGGATTTACCTTATAAGTGCCAATCGTCCCACTTTGTCATGGCTCTTAAGTTTTTCATTCCCCCTTTGGTATTTGCATATGGTATCCACAGTTAATTAGGTTAGGCTACTTTCTTCCAAAGTTTAGTCAATTTCCATGTTCCTTTTCTTACATGAAGAATCATATTTGAATTAACCTTTTTGGCTGGTGATTATAGAGGTAAAAAAATTAGCAGTCTTCTCTGCTGCAAACTAAAAAAGTTCTTTTTCAATCCCTTTAAACTTTTTTTTTTTTTCTATCAAATTTAAATTTAAATGGAAAAAGTGCTCAAATCCATCTCCAACCTTTTTCATAAAAGCTTTATCAAAATCAAGGGAAAAACACTTTTTCATCAAATTGAGTGAAGCATTTGGAATATTTCTCCATTATTGAGTGACAGCATGTACCAAATTTACTAACAAAGAAAAATGACCAAAAGAATTTGCAAGCAAGTTTATGTTTGTGGGTTTTTTGCTTGTTTCATTGCTAAAAATTGTATTAGATTCAAGGTTCTGAAAAGCGGTTGCCGGTCACTGTACACGGTGGCGGGTTGACGCGGTTTGCGGTTGCGCCGGTTGTAAAGCGCCGTAGTGAACGGTTGCGGTAATCGGAGTCACGTGAATTTATTTATTTTTCGCACAATTTGAAAAAAACTTACCGATTACGCATATTTTTTTCCATGATCATATTTATTGGCGTTAAAAATAAATATTGATCAATTTTCTGCAAATTTGTAAGTATGATCTCTCTTCT
>NW_021037400.1:0-19854 GCF_004153795.1 Camellia sinensis | reverse complement strand
CAGATGCAGAAAACAAAAAGATGGAAAGGGAAGAAGAAAGACGAAATGCTCAGGGAAAATTGAATGAATGAAATGCTGGAATGGCAGGCTATTTATAGAAGAACATGTGGCTTTTCAGAACAGGTTTCAACAGGTAGAACGTTCGGAACAAAAATAGATTTGTTTGGGTGGAATTCAACAAATATGAACTTGTTCGGGTAGAGGAAAAAATTGGACAGATTTATTTTGAATTTTGAAACTGAAATTCAAAAATAAATAAATAAAATACAAATATTTTTGGCTCAAAAAGATAAGTATTGGATCAGACAAACCTAACCCAACTTTCTACCATGCACCCACGCCCAAGTCCAGCTCAGCCCGACCGGACGGATGGCGGTGAGGCTTGTTTGTGTTTTGTTTTGGGTCCAATGAGTCTAACCTGCTTTACCCATCCACAAAACTTGGGTATCCCTTGGGGCCCCATCCCAAGTACGGCAAGTTAGAGTTTATATATCCATATAAATCCTTAAGCATTTTTAATGTGGGACAAGCACATTTCACAAATATGTAGGAAACCCACCTAAAACCATTTCTACGAACCTGAAAATGCACGTTGAATTCTCATTCATCCGGAAATGATTTTGAGCAACCAAATACACGATGTTATTCACTACGCGGTATTAAACATGAACCCAATTAGAAATGTTAAAAATAACGCTTGGGTCCTACCTTAATTAATGCTCAAAGTTAGAAAAAAATAAAATTTTATAAAGCCATATTATAAAGCCATTTCCAACAATCCCCCACATGAATGGAATTCATGAAATCGAACATGCAACAAAATGCAGACAAAGAAAGAGTATATTAAGAAGATATAACACATCTAGGTAGGAAGCTTTTGGCTTTGAACCTTCTCTAGCGAAAGCTTATCGGACTTACTGGCTAACCAGTGGACACAATATCTTGAACTGTTCAGCTATTTGTGTAAGCTAAGACAATATACTACACATAGTGTATCCGCAGACACAGTTTGGTTCTTACGGTTGTATTCACTTTGGCCCTAAACAATATCTGGTAATTCATGAGTGCTCTAGAGAATTTAGCCTTCTCAATTCTCACAAAACCGGCCCAATTCACACTCGTTTAGGTGGCTTCTTATTAAGAGTATCCTGCAATACCCCACTTGGATGTCCAAGCTATAAAAATCATTAAAACCAAAACATATTCTACTAACGCTACATGTATCACTCTTCTTATCATAGAAATGGGTAAGAGTAAACTTCCTCACTACAAGAAAATACATTTTTGGCGACCACTTTTGGCTACCAAAACAAATTTAGTCGCCAAAAGTGTGGGAATTGGCTACCAAAATTAAACTTTGGTATGGGCTACCAGGAAGCTGCGGCACTACACTACAAGAAAATACATTTTTGGCGACCACTTTTGGCTACCAAAACAAATTTAGTCGCCAAAAGTGTGGGAATTGGCTACCAAAATTAATTTTAGTCGGCAAAAGTCAACTTTTTAACAACTAATTTTTTTTAGTAGGGGAATGTTGATTATTGGCGACTAAAAAAAATTTCGTAGCTAAAAATATTACAATTGGTGACGAAAAAAATTTTTAGTAGCTAAACATATCACAATTGGCGACTAAAATAAATTTATCTAAAAAAATCACCTATTTTTTCAAAAAATTTTGTCCTTCCGTAATTTTATTTTAATTTTTTTTTTCAATTCATTTTATTGAGCCGAATCTAAGAAATATATAAATTTTTAAAAGTTGATTTTTAGCAACGAAAAATAATGTTTGTCGCCGTAGGTGTACATTTGGCTACTAAAATCTTTGGTCGGCAAATGTAAAATAAAAAATTAATTTTTACCTTTTGGCGACTAAAATTTTTGTCGCCAAAAGTTATTTTCAGCGACGAATAATAATGTTGGTCGCCAAAAAATTAAAATAATTGGGGGGAAATAAAGCGCCCAAATCTTTAACACATTTCATTCTCTCTCTCACTCTGACCCTTGGAGACTCCCCAACGAAGCTAACCCTCCAAAACCCATCTCCGATTTTCACTCTCCTTGGTCCCAACTGTAATTTTTTTGTCTAGAATGGACTTGGAAGAAGAGTACGATCCAAGCTACAACGATGAAGATGAAGGTGAGATCACTCAAGAAGACGAAGATGAGATCACAAAGCGACATCATTTTCCCCTATCCTTCCCCGTCTCACTCTGTTCACTATTTCTAGGTCTCTCTCTCCTCTGCTCTCCTCTGCTCTCATCTGTAACTTTGTCTCAATCTCTCGCGCATTTCCTGCCTCCCTTTACTCTCTCTCCCTCCGTCAATTCACAACTCTCCTTCGGTGCCCTAACCCTACGCCGGTAGCCTTTCTCTCCACTCTCCTTCTGTGCTCCGAGCCAACGTTGCAAGCCGAAATTGAAGGCCAATCATTGAATTTGAAGGTAATGCATCACTCTCTCTCACACTCTCTCTGTCTCTCTCACCTTCACCATTGTTGACATTGATAACCTTTGTGTTGTTTGTATTGTTTTTCTATGCCCATCAGTTGTTCGATGAAATGGCTAAGCGAAAAATCAATAGTGGAAAATCATTGAACCCCTCACATATGGGCATTCAAGAGACATATGGCCAAACCCTTGACATTCATAACACTTGACCCCTGGTCCCCTTCCCTTTTGTTATATTTCTGAATTTTCGGTAGTGGGAGCTCACCCAACATT
This sequence comes from Camellia sinensis, assembly GCF_004153795.1. Lineage (NCBI taxonomy): Eukaryota > Viridiplantae > Streptophyta > Magnoliopsida > Ericales > Theaceae > Camellia > Camellia sinensis. Next base: position 17,134 of record NW_021037400.1, on the reverse strand, counting down.
TTGGGAATTGAAAACTTTGTGAGACTTGAATTTGGTTATGAATAATATTAGTATTTACATTTGTCATTTATCTTTGTTTTTGATGTTGGCTTTTTTATTAACTAGTTCCAATGTCCACAAATACACACTTATTGTTGACTTTTATTCGTATATATATATTTTTTAATAGAAGAAGCTTCTGATCAAAGTTTTCATTCTCTCTTTTTCTTTTTTGTTTTATTTTTCCTTTTGTGAATGGTTGATGTAAGCGCTTGAAGGTTTCGGACTTTTGAGTTGTATGGATTCTTAAAAAGTGAATATGATTCATAGTTTCAATTTCTTCTCTAACTTGGTAAATTTTTTTTTTCATCAAATGCATATGCCCCCAGGTTTTGTTTTACAAATGAGGCTCTGTTGTGATCATAATTTTATTTTTTATTCAATTCTACAGCTAAGATACGAAGTGAAGTTCTTTCTCCCTTTTGGTCTGTGCGAATTCACCTAGTTTTGAGTTTGAAGAGAGTGAGGAGACGAAGGAGGTCACCAGAAAAAGGAAGATGATGTGGCAACTGGTTCCTTTTTATGCAACCAACTGGTCTGAGTAAGAGACTATATACACACAAAAGATATTTAATTCATTTCATTTTGTTCCAACTCTCTCCACTAGTCAATGTAGATGATAAATGTACAAATGAAATTTCTCATTTTGTTGTTATGAACAACAGGTGGTTAGACGAACAAAAAAAACTGGCAAAAGACTCCCCTGAATCTCCTGTGTGAGTAATGCTGCCACTGTTGCTTAATAATATGCGTGAATCTCTTTTTAACCCTAGGAAGCTCAAGGAAGAATTTTATACGCATGTTTGTGAACTTGTATCTAATTCCAGCGTACATTGTGCATTTAAATTGCATCTTTACTCATCATCATCCAAGTTATGATCTTCATGTTTGTTAGTAGTATTCATGTGCATCAACTTTGAGACATTGTCTATCACCAGGAAATTTGGATCAATGAGATCGCTCAAAACTATTAACATTTGGGACAAAAGTCTCACAAACTTGTGCCTATGGATTGGATTAACAATGCAGTGATTCAGTGATTCCTTTTAATGTCCAGATCGAGTAGATAAATTGTCCACTGTTAGTACTCTTTTGTTCTTGTGATGTAGATAAATTGTCCTCACTCCTTGCCTGACAAGCTATCCTTTTAGAAGTCCACATAGTGCAAAGAAAACAATTAAGTGGTACAAAAATGTTCTCTTCTAAATTTATTGGTCCAGATTGAGTAAATTTATTTCATTTGGGTTCAAATACATAGTTCTTAAAATTCCTACTACTTAACAATTTTGATCTTACTACTTAACAAATAACAGTGACAACTACTTGAGGTTGGCTGCATCTTGCATGATGTTTCTTCTATATTGTATATCATCCTTCCCATGTGAGCGAACTAAAGCGGTTGTTGAGCCAGGTTTGCTTTAAGTGCTTGAAGTTGAGAAGTGGGAAGGTAATGGATATGTTTATAGAAGGCTCCACGTAAAATCTATTTGTCATAAGTAATTAAATCCTTTTGCTTTCTTGATTGAGAGGGTAGCAGATTATTGTGTTGTGTTATCGTAAGAATTTGAAGCTCTTGGTGATTATAGATCATTCTGCCATAATATATCCTATATTTGATTATTTAATAAAGGAAGTTGGTAGACATTTGAGTGTGGTCACATATGTGGTGGCCCTTTTCTAAAAGTGTTGTGTGAATATCATTATTTTTCTATTGTTTCTTATTTAATTTTATAAATTGTTTCTCTCTCCTTATTTTAACTAAAATGTGGAGTTAATTTGTGAAACTGATATCTCAACATAGAAGTGTTATATGTAAGAATATCCATGTCATTAACAGGGAAAGCTTTTAAGCCTTCTTAACATTTTATAGGCACCCAACTAATGAATTTTAGTTTGGAAGATGTTTTTCCTGCCTACGGATTGGACTAACAATCCAGTGATTCAGTGATTCCTTTTAATGTCCAGATTGAGTAGATAAATTGTCCACTGTTAGTCCACTCTTTTGTTCTTGTGATGTAGATAAATTGTCCTCACTCTTTGCCTGACAAGCTATCCTTTTAGAAGTCCACATAGTGCAAAGAAAACAATTAAGTGGTACAAAAATCTTCTCTTCTAAATTTATTGGTCCAGATTGAGTAAATTTATTTCATTTGGGTTCAAATACATAGTTCTTAAAATTCCTACTACTTAACAATTTTGATCTTACTACTTAACAAATAACAGTGACAACTACTTCAGGTTGGCTGCATCTTGCATGATGTTTCTTCTATATTCAAGCCTTGTAGGACACATTTATATTTATTTATTACAACCTTGTTGTTTTAACGAGGATCTATCTTGTAGGATCTATTTATTACACATTTTATAGGCACCAAAGTAATGAATTTTATTTAATCAATTATGTATAAATTTAAGTTGTATTTAACTTAAATTTTCTCTTCTTTGTTGCAGGGGTATTCAATTATATAATCAATTATGTATAAAGTTCATCTGGGTCCAGCTGAAGAGGCTACTTACTGTTTCTTGGCATGCCTTCAATTTGGACTGAAATGTGGTGATTTTATAGACAACCTGAGATAGATTTGAAGTTTTGGGTTTGTATTGCTAAAATTGGATTGTTCCTGCTTTCATGGAGATTGTTCTGGTTAGAAGAAGCTGACATTAAGAGAATTCTGCTGGTTCTTGTTTTTTTACAACTTATTTTGGTTCTTGCAGGAAAATTCGGCACAAGAATGTTGTACAATTCATAGGCGCATGCACACGAACTCCAAATATTAAAATTCAAAGGCTGGTTGGTGTTTTGAGTAATGTTGATTGTGCTGTATTCATGATCTTAACTCTGTTTAGAAGAGAAAACCAAATGTTTTGTTGGTGTAGCATTTCTTTATGTATCTGTAATGCTTGTTTTCATACTGAAAGTTGAGTTAGCTTTCTGTATGCGGGTAAAGTATTAGAATTTGCCTGAGAATATGTATTCATTGGTTACTTTATGATCTTTTGCTCAGACTCGAAGGACTTATTAGCAAATAGATAATAGGTTACATTACGTGTGTATGAGAAAATTGAACTGTGGCATTCTTTTAAAAATGCATATGTTAAACACGGATAATAGTCTGTATTTGTAAGTATTATGAGGCATGTGATTGATTGATGGCTCACTGATCAAAAAATTGTAATTTCAGGTCGGTACTCTAACTGGGGCAGAGGCATCAATAGGTTTAGTACCGCTGTTGCATTTGAGGAACCAATCACACCGCCTGTTAAACTTTTTCAGGAAAGATCACGAATAATGTTGCGGTTTGCTGATTTGCTTGAGAAGCACAGTGATCATATTGCGGCTCTTGAAACTTGGGATAATGGGAACAGGCTGCAAATGAAGAAATACCATTGGTGTGGTAAATGGTAGCTAATTTGGCATGGTAGAAATTAGCATATATGCTAATTTAGGTTGTGGTACATATGTCCTTTTTGTTAATTAATTTGGTTAGTCCTGTATTATGTATGAAATGAAATTATTGACGTTGGATTAGACTTGGTTCGTATGGAATTTGTATTATATATAGAATTGGACGTTCAATATTAATGTTTTGGATGGTTGGAGCTAAAATGTGTGCACATTGTTCTCGAGCCAGAAACTCAGAAGTGCGCTCGAGCCAAAGAATGCTCGCTCGAGCCAACAACTCGACCCTACAGGTCTGCAACCAGAAGCACGCTCGAGCGACAGACCTCTCGCTCGAGCGAAGAACGAACCAGACCGCTCGAGCCAAGAAAAGCTCGCTCGAGCCAAGAAACACAACTCTCAGGTCCAGAACCAGACGCAACACTCGCTCGAGCGAAGCCACTCTGGCTCGACCCATCAGACACAACCTCACTCTCGCTCGAGCGACAAACTCCTCGCTCGAGCGAAGGTTCAAAAATCTGGGCAGCAACACTAGGCTCCCAAACACAACCAACCTGTAACAAACCTGCCTAACAAACATGTCCGGATCACTGTACAACAAGGGTAAACCCGGGATTGCTATATTACGTGTGTATGAGAAAATTGAACTGTGGCATTCTTTTAAAAATGCATATGTTAAACACGGATGATAGTATGTATTTGTAAGTATTATGAGGCATGTGATTGATTGATGGCTCACTGATCAAAAAATTGTAATTTCAGGTCGGTACTCTAACTGGGGCAGAGGCATCAATAGGTTTAGTACCGCTATTTCATTTGAGGAACCAATCACACCGCCTGTTAAACTTTTTCAGGAAAGATCACGAATAATGTTGCGGTTTGCTGATTTGCTTGAGAAGCACAGTGATAATATTGCGGCTCTTGAAACTTGGGATAATGGGAACAGGCTGCAAATGAAGAAATACCATTGGTGTGGTAAATGGTAACTAATTTGGCATGGTAGAAATTAGCATATATGCTAATTTAGGTTGTGGTACATATGTCCTTTTTGTTAATTAATTTGGTTAGTCCTGTATTATGTATGAAATGAAATTATTGACGTTGGATTAGACTTGGTTCGTATGGAATTTGTATTATATATAGAATTGGACGTTCAATATTAATGTTTTGGATGGTTGGAGCTAAAATGTGTGCACATTGTTGAATGCTTGATAACATATTTAGTGTTGATGGATTATAGTGTTTATACAGGGTACAGGTTGTATTCATAATGGATACAGGTTGTTTAGAAATTTAAAAAAAAAAAGAAAAGAAAAACACGTTAAAGCATTTGGCTACCAAATATTTTGGTAGCCAAATATGTAATCAAATGTATTGGTGACTAATAATTTAGTAGCAAAACATAACCCAAAAAGTTTTGGCGACCAAATAATTAGTAGCTAAAACAATTGAGAATGAGAGAAAGAAACAATTGCCACTAAATTTTTAGTCACGGAATACACCTTTTGCCGACTAAATAATGTTTCGTAGCTAAAAGTGTACTTTCGGCGACTAATTATTTAGTAGCTAAAGGTGACACCTTCCCCGACCACAACAACTTAGTAGCCAAAAAGCCTCATTCGGCGACTAAAGGTTTAGTGGCGGAAACATAACATTTGCCGACTAAACTAATTTTAGTAGCCAAATGTGGTCACTTTCGGCGACCAAACGAAATTTAGTAGCCAATACTATCGCCGACAGGGCAAAGGCGACGACCTTGGCGACCAAATATTTTAGTCGCTAAATCGTTTCAGCGACTAAATATTGGACATTTGGCGACCAATATTTTGGTAGCCAAAAGTGACATTTCTTGTAGTGTGTAAATAAAAATTACACTATTTTGAACCAAATACTTAAATAAATAAATAGTTTCATAAAGTGCACCAAATAGAGTTATATTCATTGGACTTTTATATTATAATTTAAATAAAATAATCCTGCCAGAAAATAGGAGATATGAATTTTTTGAAACTTTTTGGACAGAGAATCCTAGTCCTTTTGTTTTATAATTGATTATATATTATTTGCTATTATGTTGTTCTTACTTGTTTTTGGTTCATGTGTCACAGTTAGAGTCAATGGCTTCGTATGTAGAAACCCTATGCTCGCTCAAGCATCAGATTTGCGTGGGGCCTTAACCCTCCTCACATCCACCCTCGTGCCACTGAAATCTTCACCGTCCTTGAAGGCACCCTCGAGGTCAGCTTCGTTACTTCGAACCTTGAAAACCGTTTTATTAGTAGTCGTTCAGAAAGGTGATGTGTTTGTGTTCCCAATAGGACTCATTCATTATGAAAGGAATGTTGGGTATGGAAGTGCTATCGCAATTGCTGGGTTAAGCAGCCAGAACCTTGGTGTTATCACGATGGCTAATGCTGTTTTCCGATCAAAACCAATGATTTCTGGCGATGTTCTTGCCAAGACATTTAAAGTTAATATGACAGTGGTTGATGCAATTCAGGGAGAGATGTAGGTGATGAAAGGAGTGGGAGAAGGATGAAATTTCATTAAAAGTACTTTGTTTGTGATTTTCACGTGTCCACTAGAGTTTGTCATTTTACATTTATGGTATGGTGAAGAAATTCTTTGTGTTTTTGTGTGTGATAGAATAAGTTTGGAGGCACATTATTTTTAATCATATTTTTAATTGCGTATTCATAACAGATATACAATGTGAGTTTTGCTTCAATTATGAGTAGATGGCAGAAAATATGATAAAAAATGATGTGTTATGAGAAAGATTGTTATTGATAACAAAATTTGTATTTCCATTTATTTGTTGTAAGAGCTGGCAATTAACTTATTGGATATTGCATTTGTATATTTTCATGATTCATGTTCCTTTATCTCTTTTCATATTTTTTTTTTTTGGGGGTGAAAGTTTAGAAAATAATTTACATACAAAAACTTCACATTACTCTAAATGAACTTATAATATTAATAGACAATCCATAATTAAACCAAATGCATGAATCACAAGGACACAATAATCTCATTAGTAGAAATGTAATTTTTGATATTATATGATAAAAAATGATGTTTTCTGAGCAAGATTGTTATTGATAACAAAATTTGTATTTCCATTTATTTGTTGTAAGAGCTCGCAATTAACTTATTGGATATTGCATTTGTATATTTTCATGATTCATGTTCCTTTATCTCTTTTCATATTTTGTTTTGGGGGTGAAAGTTTAGAAAATAATTTACATACAAAAACTTCACATTACTCTAAATGAACTTATAATATTAATAGACAATCCATAATTAAACCAAATGCATGAATCACAAGGACACAATAATCTCATTAGTAGAAATGTAATTTTTGATATTTTTGTCATTCAAACATAGTTTCCAAACAAATAATGTGATTAGATTTGCAATGGTGCTTTTGTTCATTCAAATTTTTTTTTTCTCTTCAGAGTAATGCTGTGATGATTAAATTTTTATATCAAATTGACTTACCAATCAGACGTGGCACCTTTCACTGAATTATTATTTGTTGGTAATAATTGAAGATGATAACCCATTGTTGTCAACTTTTAAATTGTTCAATTTCTATGCCATTATCCAAACAAAAATGCTATATACTTTAGAAAATATATATTTAGAATAGTTCTCAAAATTTTTTGGCTCCACAATTTTGATAAAAAAAAAATGCGTGGTGGGTCCTTCTTATAATTGAATTTTGTTTTTTTAGTTACACTTATAATTGATGAATTTTGAAAAAAGTAGTATTATAGTTTGCTTTCATATGGAATAAGTATTGCCTTGCAGTTTCAAGTTTTGACAAAGTAGTATGCCTTTGGAAAATTTGTTGAGAAATTTAATTCTAACATTACATTCAAGAAATTGTTGTATTTTAGTTGTAAGGATATATAATTAATGAAATTATTTTATGAAAATAATAATTTATCATTTTAAAGAATAATTTATTTATTTTTTCTCATTGACACAAGATCACTGTCAAGCTATCAATCACCGGAAAAATCACCAACGTTGGAAAAGTCACTGGAAGTAGCTATTATTGACCACCGACGAAGAGTGATAGTAGTGGTAGTGATATGGACAGATCGGTAGATTAGGCGGACAAATAATTGACATGTGATACATAGGTATGATTGAATTGGCTGGTACCTCTGTCTCTGACCTTGGCCTGACGATAACCCCCAGAATTTCGAGGCCCAAAAGTGTTCCCTCTTCCAATCAGTTGTGAGCAAGACCTTTTAATGTGACTCGACTGTCCGCAATAGTAGTATGCAGGTGATTGGCCCCTTCCTTGTGCTGGACTTTGAGAATGAGCTTGTTGTTGACGGCTAAGATTCCGATTACAATTTGAAGCCTTGTGGCACTGCTGGCCACATCGAAAACAAATGACACGGTTGGGGCCTGTACTTCCCGATCTTCTCATAGAAACAAATCCTGATGACTTGGTTAGTTGGGGCATGGACTGAGAAGATAAAGAAAAGGAACTTTTCGATTTCTTGGAAGATCCAGAATCGCCCTTTGATTCGACATAGTTCAGCCTCTTATGCCTTTGCCTTGCTTCCTCGGCCTCCATCATAATCTCCACATGCGCCCAGCTTCTACCAGCTTATCATACTCTCGATACACATGACCCATCACCTTCATTAGTATTTTAGGCCTTAACCTCTTCTCAAATTCGAAACGCCGACGTTCTTCAGTAGCTACAAGTTTAGGTGCAAAACATGCCAAACTAGTGAACATAGCTTCAAATTCCACCATTGGTGTGTCTAGTTATCGTAACTCTTCAAATTGTTTCCTCAACCTTTCCCTGGCCGTAAGAGGCAAAAACTTCTCTTGAAAGGCATGAACGAACGCCTCCCAAGTATGCTCCACTCTGTGCTTTACTGTCTTCCACCATTGACCGGCCTCTCCTTTCAATTGATACATCGCTAAGGCCATCCTAAGCTCCTCATCATTGATGTCTAAAATCTCAAATGATTTAACAATCTGCTCTAACCATTTGTCCACCTTCATAGGATCAGGCTCACCACTATAGTCCGCAGGGTTAGAGTGGAAGAATTCCTTCTTCAAGAAAGAGACTTTACTTACAAGAATATGTTGAGTAGAAAATTTTTATGGTTCTTGTGCTGTGCATTTTCTTTGTTTGTCAGTATTGTTTTCCCTTGTCAAGACATCCATTTGCATGTTAGTTTGGAAGTGGGACACTAAATTTTGTAGTATCAGTTTACAGTAGCTTGTTGCTCATGTGTGATTCAGCGGCCTTTATGGTAGTCAACATCCTTGTTCATTGGATTGATTAAATAACAATTTTAACTTAGATTTCATCTGCATCACACATTGTGCAATATTGCTTCTTCAGTTAGTAGATTTTCATGTCTATTCTATTAGAAGAAATTTATAAGTGCTTATCATGCCAACCTTTTGCAGGTATTTACTGTAGAATATTCTTTAATATGTAAAATTTCTGATTACAAAAAGCCATATATAAGCTTCATGGACGGCATAACAAATGGGATTTGGAATTGGCCTATCTGGTCATGGTCGCTACCAGCTCATCACCGAGGTCTGGTTGCCTTTTCTAGCACATATATATATATATATATATGTGTGTGTGTGTGTGTGTAGATAAAAAAACACTATGGTTAATTTTTGCTTGTATAAGTTTCTTTCAGAGGACTGTGCTTGCTATGCTAAAAAATGGGATTGGCTTGTTTCTAGATGTGGGCTCTGCATATATAGCAGCACAAACTCCAGGAAAAGGATTAGTTGGTATGCTTTCTGTTATTTAAAAAGTTCAGTTGGGTTCTATGGAGGGAATTTTTTTATGATGTTATGTTTCCTTTTGTTCGCACATTGAAGCTTTTTGGTATCAACTTTAAGTTCATCTAATTTAATGTTTAAATTCATCATTGAGGGGCATGATGCTCATTAATTTTTTTAGCAAAAGTAAGGTGAAAATGTGATAAAATCTGCGATGGGTCTTTTATCATCATCATCATCAAGGCAGTGACCATTGTGAAGTGTATTAATGAATGAAGAGGGGAGATTGTTTATTTAAGTCTGAAATTATCTCTAGTATAAAAACAAAAACAATATTAATGAATGAAGAGGGAGATTGTTTATTTGAGAAGTGTTCCATTGTGAAGTGTATGAGGTTTGGTTCTCTTCAAAAAAGGACCAATTAGAGATCTTCGAGGAGTATTTCCTCTCTAACTTTTCTTAATAAGAAGTGATCGTATTATAATCTCATCCAAAAAAAAAAAAATAGAAAGGAAAAATATAAAATAAGTCTAATAACAAGTAATAAGGAACAAAGTAATTGTTGTGTTTCTCGAAAAAACACAAATTACAAGAGCACTAATCACAATTATTATAAGAAAAAGCATGTAATAAATACTAATGTACAGACGAACGCACACTAAAAAAAAAGTAGAAGGGGTTACACGTACCCCCTGCTCACACAAATCTTGATGATACCTAGAGAACAAATAGAAGAAAAATATCGGGAGAGACATCAAAGCAAATTGGCACTCAGGAATTAATACAAATTTAGTAGTGAAATTTTGTTGTAATTTTTCTTTATTTATGGGATGAGTGATGGGAGATTTTGTAATACGTCTGGAGAATGGCCAAGACAAATAGACAAGTTGCAGCGAACAAAGCAATGGCTGTCCATGGTCCGCTGAAATATTTGTTAATAAATTCTGCCATCCAAGTCTTGGCGGTCCTGTTATAGTGATTCTGAATCCTCTGCATGACATCCTTGTATGGTTCAATCCTAGATCCGACAGTGGTAATCTCTTTGAAAACATTAGCCACTTCTTGATCACTGCCAAGATTGTTGAATAGTATATGCTTTGCCCGCAACTCTTTCACATCATCCTGGTTGTCAATAAGTGATTTCATGAAATCAATGTAAGAGCTAATGACAGAGTCCTCATATCTAGTGCTTGAAACTATTTCATAAGCAAGCATGTTTGAGTAAAATAGTTTGGTCGCTGGAGAAACTATGAAAGGATGAAGTTCAAGATGTCCATAGAAGCAACGAGATTTGAACTCAATAGCCTCAAGAGATAAAGAACTGTTAGGCATAAAGTATCCCTTTTGCTTTGAGCTCAGTAACTGAACGAAATGAGTGAACATATTCCATCAGATTGTCCTTAGGTTTGGAATATTTTTCTTTCTTGACAAAAGGTAAGTACCGAATGTAATCCTTATGGCGCTGCTTACATTGGAATTTGTTGAGATTGAGATACTTTGTCCGCACCAATTGAAGAAGATGAGAAGATTCCCTGTCAGTTTCATTAACATTAACTTTCTCCTTATCCTGAATATGTCTAATGTCTTTAGAAATCAAAAAATTCACTAACTTGTTGATGGATTCCATCCCCTCATCTTCTTTGAAATTTAAGCTCATTAGCAACTCAAGAACTTGAAATGAGAGTTGATTCTCAACCAAGTAAAATATATCTTAAATTGTTGAAAACCAAAGAAAAATGCCTAGATGATTTCTAACATCATCATATTTTGATTTTTGACAGGCAAGAGAAAGAGAGGAAGTCATCAATTATAGCTAGAATGAAACAACCATCCAAGAGCATCATTTTTGCAAATTGCTCACGATTGTATTCATCGATTGAACGTTTAACATAGTAGCTTCTAGCATCATTAACAACCTTTTCAAGAATCATGCTGTAGACCTCATCCATGCTCTTGCCGCTATCTTGCAGAAACAGTGTTGCTACCATAGGCTTGATGTTCTCTACAAGCTGGAGATCGTCTTTGCCATGGTGGTATGGACCTATAGAAACCCTTTTTGGATCAAACATTCCCTTGTTATTTTCATGGTTTCTCATCATCGATGGAACTCTTGGTATTCGAGGTGTGAACAACTCTTCTACCTTGATGATCATTTCACTTTCCATGATTTCCGGATTCACCTCTCTATTACTGGTCTTCGTTGTACTATTGTTATTATTAAAGATGTCCTCCATCGAAAATCGCCTTCTCTTCCTTTTATCTGTTGTCAGTACATTGCTCTATTATTAAATAGAAAAGATAGGGATCATCAAAAAAAAAAAAAAAAAAAAAAAAAAAAAAATTCATGAAAATGATCATAAAATATTTATGGTTATTAGATTACTTTGATTAGTGTGTGGTATTTTATTTTAAGTGTAATTCAAAGGTCATAAATGATCATTTTTATGAAATTTTTTTCATGATACCTAACATTGTTGATTATTAAATGACTCAAGTCTGTCAAGTACTCGAGATTATTACTAATTATTCTAAGGTTTTTTTTTATTATTATTATTTTCAATAAATGAAGAGTAATTATAAGTATGGGGAATTTTATTTACACTCAAAAAATCATTAAGTACTCTCAATTTCTAAGTACATCTTATTTAATTATTTAAAATTTTATTTTGCTCTCATTACACCCTATTATTTTATCCAAATTACCCTCAAGGTTGTAGGAGAGGGTTCAAGAAAGGAGTTGGAAAATTCGAAGATCTTCGAAGATCCTTGAAGAACAACTTCGAATTCTCTAGAATATGATGAGAGGCTTAGATTCTTCAATAATCTCAACTTAGGAACACAACAACAAAGGAGATGATGGAGATAAGAGATTGGGTGAAGAAGAAGGCAAAATGGCTAGAGAATAGAATAATGGCAAGGCTCTCCCATGGATCTCCCACTTTCACTCTCAAGGTTGATAATGGAGAAGGGAAATTAGTTCTTTCCCAAGAGTTAAAAACGTCAGCCACCCATTCCTTAACTAGAGCTTTCACTTCCTCGATTCCACATGGATAAGAAACATTCCCCTTTTCACCATTATATCGCTTTCTTTTCTGGCCTCTATGACCTCCTCCTTGTGAATTTCGGGTATCCGGGGCAGAGGCAGCAGCAACGATAGGTCCACGAGATGACTTGAAACTAGTCTTGTAACTGGCTTTAAATCCAGACTCCTGAGCCTGAGGAGGTGTAAATGGGTCTTCAAAGTTAAAAAGAATTCTGATGGCTCAGTTGCTCGGCACAAAGCCCGACTTGTCGCTAAGGGTTTTCATCAACAACATGGTATTGACTTTCATGATACCTTTAGCCCTGTGGCCAAGCAACCCACAATTCGCATTTTTATCTCTTTAGCTCTTCATACTTCTAGATTGCGTCTGAATCCGTTCGAAGCCAGCCTGAGTAAGTCTCTAGGTTCGTGGATCCGAACCCTTTCGAGGCTTACGGCGATTCAATCCGTTTGATGGCGATAAATCTGGGTCCACCGATTCTTGGACTTGCGATAAATTCGGGCCCACTAATCTTGGGCTATTGGGCCTAAATAATTTAGTGGGCTCAAATTAGCCCCTCTTACATTTGCCCCTTGCGTGTATGAGAAATTTTAAATTTCTCAGACATGCATACTGTCATTTCTTCGACCCTGTTTCGCATCACGTTCCCCAAAAAAAAATGTTTTGTCACGACAGAGCTTATGGATAAAGTTGATGACGCACTTCAATTTACAGAAAAAATTGACAAGCAAAAATTTTATTTTTTTGTACTTTTTCTTTTTTTTTTTTTTTTTTTACAACTCAAAATATTGATAATTAAATTTTCATTTCTCCAAGTATTGGAAAACGTAAAACTTTTTTTTTTTTTTTTTTCAAGTCAAAGAAATAAGAACTAAAAAAAAAATCAATTTTTGTATTCTTGACAAGATAAGCCACACTTTTTCTTTTAGAATACAGCTAGCCCACTTTTCACTTTATAGCATAAAAAGGTAAGGCTCATGCACCTTTATTTTTGATTTGGAAAAAAACAAACGGCAGGCTGTTATGTAGGCATCACACCATTTTTTTTTATTTAAAGAAATGGCACAAAACCCTAAACTTCACCAACTTATTTTTGCCTCAGCCGCTGAAATCACCCAAATTTCTTCTCTTAGCCTACTCTCTCTCTATATTGAGAGACCCAGTTCTTCATTTTCAAGAAAAACTTTGCTTCTAAAACATTACTAGACGCCATTGTCGGGCTCTCTTTCTTCAACAAAGAGAGACCCAACTTTCTTCTTCATTTTTTGGTCTTCGGCAACCCAGTTTTTTTTTTTTTCTTGAACAAGACCAACCCAGCTCTTCTTCAATTGATGCTTCGCAGCTACCAAACCAAAGGCCACCGTGACCAGCTTGCTTTGCAACTACTGAAGACCACCGACGTCACCGACACACCGATGCCGACTCCTCTGCAACATCACTGCCATTGCAGGCCTCGACTGACCAGCGCCGACGCCACTGCTACTGCCGGCCTCGACTGCCCGGCGCTGCTGCCCGTTGGCTTCTCTTCCTTGCAGCTTCACCATCGGTGCTTCATTTTAGTGTGACGACGCAGCTTCTCGGAGACCCAGACACACCGGAGCTCAGTTCCGCCGACCAGCACCGACGCTCCCGACCTTTCTGCAACGTCATCATTTTCCAACCTCGCCGAAATAGTGCCGCCGTTGGTTCGGCTGTGCGTTGTCCTCGTCGGGGCCGTGCCCTCCTGGCTTAGCAACATTTTTTTTTTTTTTTTTTTTTTAGCCCGAACACATAGATTATGGCCTTGCTTTACTTACACTCAGTGGTTCAGCGAGCTGAGTAATCAACGCCAACACATGGACTTGACTCAGCAGAGGGGTCGTCGGTCTGTCAGCGCTGCCGCCACCTGTTTGCTCCATTCTCAATTTCTTCTTTGCTCTTGGTTGTTTGAAATTGATTTGGCACCTTCTATCAAAGCCTCTTCTCGCTTCTTCTTATACATATTATATATATACACACATAATATATTTATGCTTTGAGCTTTTGATTTGCGAAATACAATATTTGGAATTTTTGGATCTTGTTATCTGCTAATTAATTGTTGATATTGGAAGTTACTCAAGCACTGTTTTGTTGATTTGGAATGATTGAGAATTGATTTGCATATTTATAAGAGTTTTCAATTTGATATCGTGGGGATCAATGAACTTCAATTCTTGATTCTTGAACACTTTCTTGGGAGAATAAAAAAATTGTCTATGTAAGAAATAAGCGATATATCATTGTTTTGTTGATCCAAGTATGCTCATGGAATAGATAGGTTATGGCCGCTTTTGTTCAAATGTTGCTGTTAAACCCTTGCTTTAGAGAAACTGACCCGAATAATAAACTTGATTGTTGCGATTTTCAAAACTTGCTTCGTCTTGAAATTTGTAGAATAAAATAAATGTTTTACCAAAAAAATCTGAGAAAAATAAGTCCTTCAATATGTATATATGTCATGTTGTTTGAATAATTTAATTATTGTCTTTCGATCTTGTAGATGCTCGGAAGATAATAGTGGATGCCCGATGCTTTGCCTTCCGTCTTTCGCTGTTCAATCGGAACAACGTCGCCTATCAACGCGAGGTGGGTCTTGCCCTAACTACCAACTCAGCCTGTTAGTCCTCAGTCCGCGCGATATTATTTTTTCGGAGTTTGAATCCATTTTGATACTCACTGATCGGTATTAATCAAACGTACGGCCACGTCGCCTTTGCAACGCTCGTGTATGGTCGCACCTTTTTCGACACCATTCTGCCACCGCGTCAACTTGTCCAACGCGACGACACGTTGCCCACCATCAACGCAACTGTGTGGTTTGCCACCTAGCTCATCCTTTGATTCAGTCTATAAACTCTCTGATTTCAACTTGAATCCAACATGGCTTCGGACTTACCCCTCTATAAGTCCCAAATTTGTGATATGAAATTCGACTCCCTCTTGCCTCTCGTGAATAATGAAGATGATATATGTTGTTTGTTTACCTTGGTGATGCTTGGGAAATCATAGCTGATGGCAAAAAATTTGTGTGCGTTGTAGCCTTTTACGTCAGTTTGAAGACGGGCCGAAGAGACAAAAACTTTGATTGTTTGCATTTTTCATGAAACGCTCCAAAGGATAAAATTGTAGTAGCTTAAATAAATATTATTATTTGCTATTTGTCCATTCTAATAACGCCTGAATCATGAATAAAAATATATGCTCATTCATTTGTCGGTTTTACTATTTCAGACAAATAAATTCTTGATTGAATCCACGACCTCTGGCCCTTAAACCCGCACTATGAGAGCCAAGGGCTGTTCTCGGAAGTCTCCGACAGAAGCAATGACTGTCCTCGGGAGTCCGAATAGCATACACCTCTATTTGGCAAGAAATTCCTCTGGAAGATAACCGAAGTCTACAAGCTTCACCAACAGAAGTAAAGACTGTCTCCAGAAGTCGAGCAGAAGTCAGGGTCCCTCTAAGTTCGAAGCAGAAAAGGTTCTCCCTCAGAAGTTCTGAGCCAAGAAACAAGGCTGTCCTTCAGAATGTTTGAGCAGAAACAAGCTCGTCTCAGAAGCTTTGAGCAAAAACAAGGTGTCTTCGAAGTCCAAGCAGAACAAGCTGTCTCTCGGAAGTCTGACGTGATTGCGCACTTCTACTTTGGCAGCTAATGGAAGCAAATGGCTATCCCTCGGGAGTTCGATAAGCACATCACTCCACTTTGATAAAGAAATATCCTCGGATCTGTATTAATGAAATAGCTGTTTCTTCAGACCCGCATAATGAGAGCTATAGTTGTCCTTCGGTAAGGCTCTCCCTCCAGAAGTCCCGAGCATGAAACAAGGTGTCTCGGAAGTCCCGATGTGATGCACACTTCTGCTTCGGCAGTAATGGGAAGAAAGGCCATTCCTCAAAGCTTGAACTGGCGGAAGCGAGATCGTCTTTTCGAAAGTCTGAGCGGAGAAACACCTCTACTTAGGCAAGAAAGATCCTCGAACGCTAGCTGATGGAAACAAGATCTGTTCTTCGAACAAGTCTGATGTGGGAAGCACACGTTTACTTTCAGCAAGAAAGATCTTGATGACTGCACTATCAGAAAGGCAGAGGGCTGCTCTTCGGAAGCTCGATGGAGACACACACTCTGTGCTTAATATAGAAGGACCCTCAAAGCTTACTTGATGGCAAGCAAATAGCTGCTATTACGAGGGTCTGAGTGGGAGTATACTTCTACTATTCCTTTTTCTTCTTTGAGGGGCAAGCAAAAATGAAACTGTTTCAAGCAAATAACACAATGGAAGATATACAATGTAGAGAATAAAACTTTAATGGAGATACACAATAGAGAAAGTAAAATTTCTTCTATAACATAAGGATAAACTTATGACAAGCAGTATAATGCAAACTGTAAAGTCATACGGTAACTGTCTTTTAACGAATGTGTGAATTTTGCCCTAAGAGCTTGCAAGATCATTGGAAAGCTTTCACATGCTACGCTTGTGGCCGTCATGCACATCATAGCAATGTCTTTATCTTTCTGTACAGATGATATCCACATCCGCCAAGACTTTTTCATGATCGTTGTAGTCAGGAAACTGCTTCTTGTGCCACCACCAGGTCTAGGAATCTTGGTACTTCCTGGAATAAGTTCACTTGAAATAATTATGAATTGGGCAAGTCTTGGCCATGAGTCCAATTTTCCAACTTGCTTTCGTAGTTGTTCGAGGACTTCTCCTCGGTTCAGTCCTCGAACGGCTTTGCTTCGTATTATTGAAGCGTTCTGTTACTTTCTAAATTAATATCGCCTCTCCTCTGGATTCAACTTACTGCCCTAATGTATGCGAGAGGCGTCTGAAGAATTGTTTTC
>NW_021037399.1:0-11588 GCF_004153795.1 Camellia sinensis | reverse complement strand
CAGTTATGTGGATTAATTTTTGAACTCTATTTGTTAAAATAAAATCTATGGATATGTTTGTTTAAATTTTAAAGAATATTTGACTATGACCTTATAAACAATTATGTTCTGTAAGTACTATCACGGGAGTCCCACGCTTTGGGGGACTTAAATAACCATTGGCCTCTGTTTGACCACTTTGTGCTCCTCTGTTTGTCATGGACCCATTGACCTCTGTTCTGATTGTCACTCCTATGACCTTTATTCTGTTCTATTCTATACCGTGATTGTGGTTATTTATTTGCATAATTTTTGTATTTCAATTTATGCCACTTAAATGATTTATTTACCAAATTGAGTTATGTAAATGTTTTGGCTTAACTAACTATCCATGGTTATTTTGTATTCCCTATACTCTTAGCAAAATATTTCTCACTCTGCTGTGTACTTATAACGGTTACCCTTTCAGGTGATGAGATGTAGGGGAAACTCATAACCTCACGAAATGGAACCTGCACGTGGATTGATGCTAATTGATGTTGAACCACTATTTTGTCTTTCTTTTCTTTTTTTTCTTTTTTTTTTTTTATATTTTTGCTCCCTTTTGTTCTACTCGGGGCCGGTCACTGAATAATAAAATAATAAAAGCCCTATAAATGTATTTTCTCTTACTAAAATAGTAAAATGGAGTAATTTCCTGTTTAATTATTTTTATTTCCGCTTGCAGTTTAATTTGCTACAAATAGAATAAGTTAGTAAGTTGCGATTCCAACCCTAAGCCCCTGGGGTTGGGTCGTGACAAAGGTGTAAGGGTGCAATTTTGGCCCGCCACCTGTGGGCGGCCCGAAGCCCGCCCGCGCCCGAGGTGGGCCCGACCCTGTTAAGGCCCGAGCCCAAGCCCAGCCCAAGGCCTTGTGCCAGGGCCTAGGCCTGGGCCATCATTTTGAAGCCCAGCCCGGCCCATGGACCCGCTCAAGGCCCTCCCAAAAGCCCGGCCCACCCGAGGCCCAGTGTTATTTTTAATGGAAAATAATAAAATTTTGGTGGAAAAAATAAAAAATAATTTAAAAAATTTGTTTAGGCCCACCCATGCCCAAGCCCAAGCCCAGGGGCCCGGCCCACTGGCCTGCCCAAAGCCCGAATACCCCTGGGCCTGGGCCTAGTTTTCTGGCCCGTGGGCCGGCCCGACCCGATTTTTTGGCGAGAGCCTGCAAGGCTCGACATGGACCGGGCCAAAATTACACCCCTACAAAGGTGATATCAGAGCCAGGTTAAAAAAAAAAAAACTATTTTAATTTGATCAGGAAGTTCGAAAAGTTATAAATAAACATAATAAATAAAACTATATAGCTAAATAAATATAATAAAGTAAAATAAGATAAAATAAATAAATAAATAAATAATAATAAATATTTATCTGCAGCGTTAGTCCTTTTGTGTAAAATCTCACGTTTATTCTGGTGTTGTTGGAATGTCAGAGATTAATCTTGATGATGCGTTTTGGGATGAGCTCGAGGCCATTAATTTTGATGAGATTTTAGCCGAGCACCATGCCCCCGCCTTACCTGAACACTATTTCCCATGGTTTTTCGGCCCATTTGACCCACTACTCTAGATTTGGTAGGAGAAAATCTTTTTGTATGCTAACCATGATATGTTCTGATCCCTTTTTGTTGTCTTTTTATTTTTGTTTACCACAGGATGAGACACTAACTCAATTTTTGATGTTTGGAACAAAGATGTAATATTAATTGTAGAAATAGTAAAGTTGGCATTTTATATAGATATAGATTGCGCTATGCATGCTTACATATATGTTGTGTTGTGAATATAATGTCTCGTTTATTAGTTTGTAGAATGGCTAATAATGGTAACAGAAACGAGTCATCAGTCAATGGCACTGAATCGATGGAAAGAATAATGGAAAGTGCCGGTTACCATCAAACAGTTCCATGATCTGAAACACACCACATTTACTGGCAGCCCAGACCCAATGGTAGCAAACGCTTGGGTTAAAGACATGGAAAAGATTTTTCGCGCCCTACCCTGCACCGAAAAATAGAAGGTAACTTTCACCACTTTCACTTTTAAAGACAATGCACAGGAATGGTGACTTTTCACTCTAGAGAAAGAAGAAATTACGACTTGGGCAAGATTCTTAGAAGTATTCTATGAAAAATACTTCCCAGATTCATTGTGGGAACAGAAGGCATCTGACTTCATACATCTAAAACAAGAAACCATGACGGTGGTCGAATACGAGAGAAAGTTCACATAACTCACTCGATTTGCAACATTTGTCATCCCCACCGAAACTCGAAAAGCAAGAAAATTCGAAGTAGGATTAGATGTTGAAATTAAAGATAGGGTCGAGGTCTTAAAACTGCCAACCTATGCAGAAGTGGTAAACAGGGCGTATATTGTAGAAAAGGGGATTAAAGCCTCGCGTTCCGGGGAACCAAGCCACAAGAAGCGATTCTGGGTAAGAGACAACAAAAGACCCGGTGTTGCGCCTCCCAAAAAGATGAATACGGGCACAACCAGTTCAGGCCATTGAGGTCTTACCAATCCCCGAGGTGGCACTGCTCTAATTTGTTCTATTTGTGGGAAGGCTCATTGGGGACAATGCCATCGAGACACGGGAGCATGTTTTAAATGCAGTTAAGTTGGCCACTTGCTGAGGGATTGTCCAAAGCTGACTAATCCTACAGCCAACCCCTCTGGCCCAATTAGGAAACCCGCAGGACCTGGAGGATAGAGGAAGGACCAAAAACGTCAAAGACGAGCTTTCACCTTGGTACCTGGAAAACCAGAAGTTACTGAAAACGTTGTGTCAAGTACACTTTCTGTTTGTGGTCATTTAGCTCATGTCCTCATTAACTCTAGGTCAACTCATTCTTTTGTTGCACCACACTTTGCTACCAAGTTGGCATCAACACGCGAACCATTAGGATATATATTGTCTGTATCTTTTCTTTTTGGTAAATCTGCCTATATGTGATACCACTATTCCGTAATATGTTAACGGTCCTTAATGTGAGTATGATTATGTGTTTAATATGATTTTGTGTGCCATTATGTGAAAACATGTGGTTTTGAATTTCTATCTGTTCACCATAGGAATATCTGTTTGATTTCTCCGCTTTGGAGATTAAATTGAGGGCCTTATCGGCCACAAAATCCGAAATTGATTACGCCATTATGATTAGTGTAATTTTTAGAACCTACGGTGGAATTTAATTGGAAATTGATTCGGGTCAGATTAAATTGATTAAATTAGCGAGTTAGTGCTCTATTATTTGATATTAAATAATATTATAAGAAGAGGGGCCTTTAACATGAGCACTACACACCCAATTTCTCTCCCTTGGCTTTATTTGGGCTGATCATAAACACTAAGAAGAGGGGAGAGTCGGCTAGAGGGAGAGAGGGTGGAGAAAAATTGAAGTTTGGCCTCAAAGCTTGGTGATCTTGAAGGCACACTCAAGAATCAACCATAGATTGTGGAGATTAAAGCTCCTTGGTGAGTAATCTTGTAAATTTAGAGTTGATTGATGATCAAGAACATGAATTTAATTGAGTATGATGAAATTGAATTGGTTTTGTTGAATTGAAGGCTAAATTGTGCGTACATGTAAGAGATTGTCTTAAATTTGCATGTTTGAACTTGAAATACATGATTCATGTAGGGTTTTGGTTAAAGCTCATGATGTAATCACCAATTGTATTATCTAAGTTGAGAATCATTACATGCATGTACAAATTATAAGGTTGAATGCATGACATTGTTATGTCGGTAATGAGTTTGGGGGAAAATGAGCCATGCATGTGTTTGATTCATGAAATTAAGCTCCATGTTGATGTATTCTAGTGTTAGTACCATGTTAGTACAAATATATGTGAGATTGGAGCCATAGTATGCAAGAAAAATTGGTTGAAAGTCGATTGGAGCTCAAGAACTCATTCTGGAAAACTCAAAATTTTGATGTCCGCTCGAGCGTGGGAATTGACGCTCGAGCGGGAAATATGTGCTCCCAGCACTTTTTGCAGACATGGTGTCCGCTTGAGCGTGGAAGTTGACGCTCGAGCGGGGAGCTATGTAGACAGGCCTTACGCTCAAGCGTCCGGGTTAACGCTCGAGCAGGGATTTGATGTAACCAGTACTTTTGCAGGCCTTAAGGGTCTGCTCGAGCGGGGACCCTGTTTTCTGAAACTTTGAAAATGCATTATGTGTTTTGTTTTTCCGTTCCTTTTCACTTCTAAGCACTCTTAAGCATACATTGAGCATTGTAATTGAATTAAAGAGATAAGAATGAAGCCTAAAGAGGAATATGTGAATTAAAGAATGGATTGAATTATTTATGACCCATATATGCTATGTGATGTGTAAGGTCAAGCTCCAGGGCAAATTCACAAGCCGATCACTGTGAGTAATATCTGAAATATGTTGTTATCCAATTGCTCACTTCTATGTAAGTTTTGTAAAGTTCATTAATTTTAAATGGTGGACACAGTTTGATACGAAAGGCCTATGAGCCAGTTTGATATTAAAGGCCTATGAGCCAGTTTGATACGAAAGGCCTATGAGCCAGTTTGATACGAAAGGCCTATGAGCCAGTTTGATATGCAAGGCCTATGAGCCAGTTTGATACGAAAGGCCTATGAGCCAGTTTGATACGAAAGGCCTATGAGCCAGTTTGATACGAAAAGCCTATGAGCCAGTTTGATATGAAAGGCCTATGAGCCAATTTTGACATGAATGAATGGGCCAAAGGCCGTTTTGACATAAGCAGATGGGCCGAAGGCTGTTTTGATATGAATAAATGGGCCGAAGGCCATTTTGACATAAATGAGTGGGCCAGAGGCTGTTTTGAAAGGGATGAAAGATAAATGGGCCAAAGGCCAGTTTGTTTGGAATCGTAGTCACTCGACTTAAATTGTGTATATAGATGCTAATCTAAAATGTGAATTGGGCCCAAGGCCGCTCGATGTATATTGTTCCAATGTATATTGTTCCAATGTATATTTGTTATTTGATATTATTCACTGGGCTATCGCTCACGCTCATTCATGTGTTTGTAGGTGAGCTAAAAGAGGTCCAGACCCCACCCTAGTGAAGCCAGTGTTTATTTTTGTATTGGGCATCCGAGTGATTGGCAAGGTTTAATAAGAATTTGTGTAGAGTGTGGATAAATTAAGGGCATACGAGCTGGAAGGCTCTTCCACAGCCCGACTTGATAGTCTGGAAGGAATAGTACAAGAAATGGCAGAGATCTTAAGACAACAACGTCAGTTGCCGCTATGGTAAGAACCTTGCCACCACCAGTGTAAAGAACGCCGAGGAGTGTATTATCAGATTTCTGGAGTTTGTTATAGGTGTGGTGAAATGAACCATATGGTAAGGAACTGTCCCCGGACTGAACAGAATGTGAATAGATCTTCTGTCTCAGTTGGATTCGTACCAATGGTAGGAATCGCTAATCAAGATAAAGTAATTGCACTCATCCCGGAAAGCGCTCAAAATACTACGAACGTTATCCCAGGTCTCTATACTGTTTATAGACGAATGCTTATGTGTCGATTGATTCTGAATTAGTGCATGTGTACACCTTTGCTTGGGGTATTGTTTGATTCGGATCAGCATGTCCTTTCATATTTGCCGCCTGTGTGTTTGGATTGGTCAGACCCTCAAGATCGAGACTGTATTTATTGAATATATATATATGCTTCATTTGGGAAATTGTGAAATATGTATTGGGATATCGATTAACTCTGCACATGCACATGTACATCTGAACCTATGCTCAGGGTGATTTGTTATATTACTGTTTTCGATGACTAAACCACTGGAATTATGACTCTGTGATTGTAGGACCGAGTTGAACACCCCAAATAATGAACTCTATAAATTGTGAGATCATGCATTTTGATTAGTGGAGAATTGACTGGACTATGTGGCTATACTGGGCTCGACTCAAAAATCTATGTTTTGAGACTAATTTGGGACTTTTGCGTAACGGACCCTATCTTACGTACAACCGAGGAATCTTGTTTAATGTATCACTGTGCACCACGTGCTTACATATAAGACTTATTTAGGAACTGTCGTATTGATTATGATACATACCCCTTGATGTGAACAGCTGGGATGAATGACTTTGATATGACTTTGAAAACTGATGAACTTAGGACAGTTGTGAAACCATCAATCACATACCTAAGCAAATGAAGTATACCTTACAGAACCAAATGTATCCTATTTGAGAAAACTTTTATCTGATTCGCTCCGATAGAGCCTTTGTCTGATTGGCCTTGATAGAACCCTCATTGGATATGATTTGATGAGACCTTTGTTTGATTTAATCTGATGAGACCTTTGCTTGGATTGGTTTGATAAGACCCTCTATCTAATTTGATTTTGTTAAAGAGGATTAAGAATTGTTTGTAAATAAATGGCCAGATTATTCTTGGCAGAAAAACTGATAAACCTAAAACTCGGATCCGTTTGGAATACTTGACTCATTTGAAAGACCTTTGTGTGCTATCAATAGATTGACCTAACCATGAACACCATTGAGAACCAACCTTCAACTATTGAGGACATATGTGTTATAGATGAACTGAGTTGTGCAAATCCAGTGATTGGGTGTCTTAAGGAACAATGCTGGTGTGTTGTCATATTCTCGCTTGTTTGACGCTGTGGAAACCGATGACAACAGATTGATTTACTTGTGAACCGTACTGAATATCTGTCCTCGACTAATCAGAATATGTTTCATGTGTTTGCTTCAGTTATCGGATTTTGGAAAATCATGTTATAGTGAGTGGTTGTGTTTGTTTGATGACATTCTTAGGACGTCTTTTTGTGCTAGGGGACGTTAAGCGTATGCAGCACCTTTGTTGAGAAATCTATTTTGCCACCGACGGTTTTGTACGGGCGGATTTATCTAATCGATCTCGAGTCGGCCACCGACGGTCGTGAACGGGTGTGCTTTGATTCCGGGACGATTATTCCTTTGTTTTGTACGGAATGTCATCCTTTGGTATTATGTAGATGTTATTAACATCCAAGGAGCTTTGAAAAACCCTGGTTATCCGAAAGTGTGTGAGTTCAGTACGCCTTGTGTAAATAACTGCTCAGTGCCATTATATTCTGCGATTGGGGTCCTGAGGATGTGTAAATTGTGTTCAACATGTGATCGACTGTTTTTGATAATATCTTTGACGCCATGGGGATTAATATATGAATTGCCTTATGCTTTTGATGACTATCAGATAATGTGGAGAGACTCAATAGAACAGGGAATTGAATGTAAACCGAATTGTAAACTGTTGAATGATTGAAAAAACGTGTATTATGTTAGAAATGGATGGCTTCAGTGTTATTGCACTTTACAATCGATGCCATGGGGAGGTATGAGTTATGTATGCCGTGTGGTTCATTGCTTTGTCGTTACCCTTGTTGACTCGGGAATCGGTGCCTGGATCTACTTTATACTCCTGAAAACTTTTGATTGACCTTGGATAACTGTGATGAGTCACTGAACTAAATACTGAATCGGGTTGTGAATTGTGGAATTGTTGAAGAATAAATTGAACTTTTGTGACAAGGGAATAGACCGAACTTCTGTGATAAAGTTAGCTGACATTTAAAATAAATATGTTGGTAACCTACCTTGAAGAGGACAATTGGTGAATGCGTATCCAAATGTTTTCAGTACCAACAAGTCAAAGTTGAACATTGGACATTGGCGAAACTACTTCGCCCTCTCTCTATTATGGGACGGAAGTAGGAATATGTGGCTACGAATTTCATTATGGGGCTACCTTGAGCACCCAAGGAATAAGTCCCATTTGGATTATTGTATGTAGGATTACAAAGTTTGCTCGTTCTCTCCCTGTAAAATTTTTGTATGATGACTGGTAGACTAGCCACTGTTTGTATCGATAGGATTGTTCGTTTGCATGGGGTCCCAGTACCTATTGTTTTAGACAGAAATTTTAAAATGTGATTGAATTCTGACAAGCCTTCAAGAGGCAATAGGGATTGAATTATGATTTGGCGCTGTTTTCCATCCGCAATTGATGTATAATCAGAAAGAACTTTTGAGATTTTGGGAGAAATACTCTGAATACATGCTTTAGATCTTTGAGGAAGTCAGAAAAATCTGTCCATCATTGGCAGACTCTGCTTACAACAACAGCTTACGCTCTAGTTTCAGTATGGCACTAGATAAAGCCTTGTATGGCGGAAAAGGTGAGTCTCTGACTAGTTGAGGACGGGGTGTTGCTTGATTTAGAGATTGAGCAAATGACTATCGGAAGAATTGAGACCATTGAATGAAAGGTATTCCGAATTGCTTTTGACTAAAGGTAAAATAAGTTTGGAGGACCAAACTTCCTAAAGGGGGGAAGACTGTGATACCCATGTTCCGTAATATGTTAATCGGTCCTTAATGTGAGTATGCTTATGTGTTTAATATGATTTTGTGTGCCATTATGTGAAAACATGTGGTTTTGAATTTCTATTTGTTCACCGTAGGAATATCTGTTTGATTTCTCCACTTTGGAGATTAAATTGAGGGCCTTATCGGCCACAAAACCCGAAATTGATTACGCCATTATGATTAGTGTAATTCTTAGAACCTATGGTGGAATTTAATTGGAAATTGATTCGAGTCAGATTAAATTGATTAAATTAGCGAGTTAGTGCTCTATTATTTGATATTAAATAATATTATAAGAAGAGGGGCCTTTAACATGAGCACTACACACCCAATTTCTCTCCCTTGGCTTTATTTGGGCTGATCAAAAACACTAAGAAGAGGGGAGAGTCGGCTAGAGGGAGAAAGGGTGGAGAAAAATTGAAGTTTGGCCTCAAAGCTTAGTGATCTTGAAAGCACACTCAAGAATCAACCATAGATTGTGGAGATTAAAGCTCCTTGGTGAGTAATCTTGTAAATTTAGAGTTGATTGATGATCAAGAACATGAATTTAATTGAGTATGATGAAATTGAATTGGTTTTGTTGAATTGAAGGCTAAATTGTGCATGCATGTAAGAGATTGTCTTAAATTTGCATGTTTGAGCTTGAAATACATGATTCATGTAGGGTTTTGGTTAAAGCTCATGATGTAATCACCAATTGTATTATCTAATTTAAGAATCATCACATGCATGTACAAATTATAAGGTTGAATGCATGACATTGTTATGTTGGTAATGAATTTGGGGGAAAATGAGCCATGCATGTGTTTGATTCATGAAATTAAGCTTCATGTTAATGTATTCTAGTGTTAGTACCATGTTAGTACAAATATATGTGAGATTGGAGCCATAGTATGCAAGAAAAATTGGTTGAAAGTCGATTGGAGCTCAAGAATTCATTCTGGAAAACCCAGAATTTTGATGTCCGCTCGAGCGTGGGAATTGACGCTCGAGCGGGAAATACGTGCTCCCAGCACTTTTTGCAGACATGGTGTCCGCTCGAGCGTGGAAGTTGACGCTCGAGCGAGGAGCTATGTAGACAAGCCTTACGCTCCAGCGTCCGGGTTAACGCTCGAGCGGGGATTTGATGTAACCAGTACTTTTGTAGGCCTTAAGGGTCCGCTCGAGCGGGGAAGTCCACGCTCGAGCGGGGACCCTGTTTTCTAAAACTTTGAAAATTCATTAT
Source organism: Camellia sinensis (assembly GCF_004153795.1). NCBI lineage: Eukaryota > Viridiplantae > Streptophyta > Magnoliopsida > Ericales > Theaceae > Camellia > Camellia sinensis. The sequence continues at coordinate 1,937 of NW_021037399.1, read as the reverse complement.
GTGTTCTGTTTTCGTTCCTTTTCACTTCTAAGCACCCTTAGGCATACATTGAGCATTGTGCTGCTTTTGATATTGTTGTGTTGCCAGGTTGGGTTTTCAATGGTTTGAATTCGATTTCCCGATTCAACCGGAATACCGGTAAGATCTTATAGAAACATTCAGAAATCTTGAACCACGAGGATTACAACAACTGGCGGGCCTCTTTTTAGCTGTATCGATTAACATAACAAATATAGCTACCACAACCCTATCTTTGAGATAGTCGTATGGGTTGTCTGGAGCGGCATATAACTACAACGAAGGTCTGAACTCAGTCACATCGACAAGTTCGGTGTTGGCTTGGTAACCTGAGAAGACCTTTTTGGCTTACATTCAATAGAGGGTGGTTGCAGCAGCCAATCTATACCTAAGATGGCAACATAAAGTTCCAATGCGGAGGGGAATCAGTTACATATAGAGGATATATGTCTTTTAGGAATACATAGCACAAAATCTGTTACACAATCAGTACTATATGTTCACGACCTGAACCGCCCCTATGGTTAAGGCCAATAACTGGCCAGTAATCATGAGATTACCTCGCTCAAAACAAATAAGACAAAACTCATCAGAGTAAAAGCGCCGAGAGACGAATCATTGGTTGAAACGTTGGTCATAGAGCTGTGCTTAATGCACGTCATAACATTCCAAACATAATATATAATAACTCACAATTAAAAATATAGTACCAAAAGTCACCATCCAAGTCATAAACTAAGTCAACCATGGAGAACTATATAACAGACATGTAACAAGGTATAGCCAACATGACAAATTACGTAGAATGGGCAAAAAGGGTGAAGAGTGCGTCGTAGTGAGACGCAGGGGTTGACTCCAAACCTTCAGTTGTTCTACACTGCCTTCACGATAGGTGGGGTCTGGACCTACTGTAGCCTCACCTACGAACACAATAAATAGCATGAGCGCGATAGCCCAGTGAATAATATTATAAAAATATAGCATGTTACTATAATGAACGGCCTTGGGCCCCAATTCAATTTTTAGATTAGCATCTATATACACAATTTAAGTCGAGGGACTGCATTCCAAACAAATGGCCTTGCCCATTTCTCTTTCATTCCTTAAATGGCCTCTGGCCCCCTCATTATATTAAATCACGGGTTCGACCCATTTTATTCATATCAAAACGTGCCTATCGGACACACTCTGTTTAATGTCAAAAATGCGCTTTGGCCCTTCATTCATGTCAAACTTGGTCATAGGCCTTTCATATGGCAAATGGCTAATAGGCCTTTCGCATGAACAAACTGGCTTATAGCCTTTCGTATGCAAACTGCTTATAGGGCCTTTCATATCAACTGGCTAATTAGGCCTTTCATATTCAAAACTGGCTCATAGGCTTTTCTGGATCAAACTGCTCATAGGCCTTTTCTTATCAACTAGCTCATAAGGCCTTTCATATATAACTGGCTCATAGCGGCGCCTATCAAGACTGGCGTCATAGGCTGTCATATCAAACTGGCTCATAGGCCTTTTGTATCAAACTGCTCATAGGCCTTGTCTATCAAAACTGGCTCATAGGCCTTTAATATCAAACTGGTTCTAGGCTTTTCGTAATCAAAATTGGCTCATAGGCCTTCGTATCAAACTTAGCTCATAGCTTTCATATGCTCATAGGCCCTTTCTATATCAAAGTTGGCTCATAGGCCTTTGTATCAACTATGTCCACCATTAAAATTAAAGAACTTTACAAACTTCATAGAAATGAGTAATTGGATAACAACATATTTCAGATATTACTCACAGTATCGGCTTGTGATTTGCCCTGGAGGCTTGACCTAGCACATCACATAAGCATATATGGGTCACAAATAATTCAATCCGTTTTAATTCACATATTTCTTTTTAGGCTTCTATTCTTATCTTCATATTCAATT
>NW_021037394.1:0-14349 GCF_004153795.1 Camellia sinensis | reverse complement strand
AATATTAGGTCATGCATTAATATGTATTGTCTGTGTTAGAGTAAGTGTTTCTGTAATGAATTTGTCAGATTGTCTGGCTAATATTTGTCTGTCTAACTGTTATGTTTATCTATGTATTGTGTGTTCAGTTCATGGTGTCCACAATGTATTGTTGTCCGAGACTTATGTCTGTACTACCTATGTATTTTTGTGGGAGACTTATGTGTTTTTTCCTCAAGGTTTTATGAATTACATTATCACCTTCTAACCCAAAACAAAGACAACAAATTTTTTTTTTATTTAAACGAAAACGGCTTTAGTAAAGCCAAAACAAATTTCTGAATAACACATTCTAACCCAAAACAAAGACAAGAGAAAAAAATAAAAAATAAAAAACTTTACATGAAAACGGCTTTAGTAAAGCAAAAAGAAATTTATGAATTACATTATCATCTTTTAACCCAAAACAAAGGCAACAGGAAAAAAAAAATTTATTTACATGAAAACGGCTTTAGTAAAGCGAAAAGAAATTTATGAATTACATTATCACCTTCTAACCCAAAACAAAGACAAAAGAAAAAATATATATATTTAAATGAAAACGGCTTTATTAAAGCCCAAACAAATTACTTAATAACACCTTATAACCCAAAATAAAGAAAAAATAAAATAAAATAAAAATTTACATCAAAACGGCTTTACTAAAGCTCAAAAAATTTATGAATTACATTATTACCTTCTAACCCAAAACAAACACAAGAAAAAACAAAATAAATTTACTTTAGTCAAGCCAAAAAAATGCTGAATTACACATTCTAACCCAAAATAAAGACAAAAGAAAAGAAAAAAAAATTAACATGAGAATGGTTTTAGTAAAACAATTGTAACCCAAAAAATTATTCTAAAATACATTATTACCAAAACAATGACAACAGAAACAAAAAAAAAAAAAACCAAAAAATTTTTTTTTGATAAAATCGTGGTTAGGAAAAGCGAGTTCAGAAGAAATTTTTTTTTTGATAAAATCGTGGTTAGGAAAAGCGAGTTCAGAAGAAATTTTTTTTTTGATAAAATCGTGGTTAGGAAAAGCGAGTTCAGAAGAAATTTTTTTTTTGATAAAATCGTGGTTAGGAAAAGCGAGTTCAGAAGAAAAATGTTTTTTAATAAAATCGTGGTTAGAAACAGCGAGTTTAGAAAAAAAAAAATGGTTAAAATCGTGGTTTGGAACAGCGAGTTCAGAAGAAAAAAAAAATTAATTAAAAGCGCGTTTTGTAACCGCGTTTTCTTAATCAAAAGCGCGTTTTGTAACCACGATTTTAAGATTTCCTCACTTCCACGCGAGATAGGGGTATATGTGTTGAAATCGTGGTTCACAACTGCGATTTAGCCTATTTTGGGAATTCTTTCAAAACTAGGCTTAGTTTGGGAATTCACTTACTATTTTGGCTTATTTAGGGAGATGCCCCTAGTTTTTGAAATTGGAATCAACAATGTTCTAGGCCAGGGTTCGTTTTTTATGCGTAATTTTTTAGATAATAAGAACTCGTTTGGAACTCTCTTTTTTAATTAAAAAGTTAAAAAGTTATTAAATCAATTAAAAAGTTAATAATTTATATAAAAAAGTTAAAGTTTTTTTTTCTCTATTTTTTATGTATTTTTTTGTAAAAAGTTAAAAAGTCATCACAAACACACTAATTTTTTTAGCTCATATTTTAACCAAATAGTCAAAAAGTTACTAAATTAGAATGTTCCCAAACGAGGCCTAAGTATGAAAATTTATTTGATTTGTCTTTTTTTAGAAATGATTTTGAAAAATTATTTTGAAGAGAGAGTTTTAAAAAAAGTAATTGATTTGATGTGTATGAGAGAGAGAAAGATTTTGAAAAGTAGATAATTAAACAAAATTTTGAGATTTTTTTTTAAAAAATTTGTTTGATTTAATTATTCTTGAAAATTTGTTTGTAGAGAATTTTTTCCAATTTTTTTTTTGAAAAACAAACCAAACAAGGCCCTAATTTTTTGAATTCAATATATATATTTATATATATATTTTGAGATAATTGCAAATCTTAAAAAAAAAATATGAATTATTTTTTATATTTTTTATTTTTAATAAAAAATTTAAAAGAAGCTCGCCGTCAAGATGGTAAAATTAGATAATTCTATCAAAAAAATGTAGACCCTGATTTTCTTTGTGCCCATAAGGACAAGTTGTATGAAAATGAGTAATATATGTTATTCTCTGTTTATTAAATAAACATACATTTGGACATTGTTTGTTTGTTTTTGTGGAGACTTGTTTTTGAAAAGAAATTCTAGAGAGTTGTTTAGAAATTTTTTTGTTTTGTTTGGTAATATTTGAAAGTAGTTTGAAGTTGGATGATTGATATTTTGTTGTAATTGAATAGATGTGTGTGAGAGAAAAAATGATTGAAAAGGAGAGAGGAGAGAGGAGAAAGAAAAAATGATTGATTGATGTGTAAGAGAGAGAAAATGATTTTGAAATTTTTTAAAGAAAAAATCTCAAACCAAAAACAATTTTTTGAATTTTTTTTTTTTCTTAAACTCGATCTCTAAAACTGAAACCAAACATACCCTTTAATTTTAAGATTTTAAAGATTATGTTAGTAATGTTGCAAGAAATAATATGAATGTTTATTATTTTTTTTCTCGTTATCATACCATTAAAATTCTATTTAAAAATTTTAAAATTAAATCTCTGATTGTTGATGATCAAACTATCCACGATATCTAAAGCCTCGTTTGGGAACATGCTAATTTAATAATTTTTTGGTTATTGGTTAAAATTATAAGTAAAAAAAAAGTATGCATGTTTGGAATGACTTTTTGATTTTTTATGAAAAGATATGCAAAAGTAGAGAGAAAAAAGAAATATTTGACTTTTTCGTATGAACTATTACTTTTTAGTTAAATTTAATAATTTTTTGACTTTTTACTAAAAAAGAGAATTTCCAAACGAGGCTAAGAACATACATATATGAATAAAGATCATACATTATATCCCCTATGGATAAAGATTGGTAGCTCGAGGATTCACGCCCCGAATCCCCTAAAGCCCAAAACACGGTGTTTTTGGGCTTTAGGTTTTTTTTTTTTTTTTCCACCATTTTTGAACACGCAGAGCAGAGAAAGAGGGAGAGAAAGAGAGGGAGGGGGAGAGGGAGAAGAAAGAGCTCATCGCCAAGTCGAGCTCGGTCGCCGCCCGGTTCGCGCCCCGCCGAGCTACACGTCGCTCGTCGCGCAGCCGAGCTCCGTCTGCCCACACGTCTTTGACCGGTCCGTGATCGGCCCAGCCGAAGCTCGTCGCGTCGCATCCGCCCGCCTCCTGCTATCTCCACCCATTTTTAAGGCCCCTCCAGTCCTTTTCTCCCTCCTCCCCCTCCCTCTCTTCGTCTTTCTTTACCTTGCTTCTTCCGCTGTAAAAAAAAAAAAAAAGAAAATTAGGGGGAATTCGGGGTTTTCGAGCTCCTAGCACTCTCTATCCCTATAGAAATAAAGGTCATACTTTATTTCAAAACCCTCTCTCGCTCGTCCTCTGCTTCGCCTTTGTCTCTCAATATATCTCTGCCAACTCTCATCTCTCTCTTCTCTCAAGATGCCGTTTCTTCTCTGAGCAATCCTTTGGCAAGTTTCTGTCCGCCTCCTTTTTAATTCCTCCTCCTCCTCCTCCTCTTCCTCCGATGCCACCACTTCGCTACGCCGCACACACTCATTCTAGTCCCAAGTCAACCCTAACCGAGCTTCGCATTTCTAATCTTCGTAGCTTCAGATCTCTGATGCTCCCGCCACGTACATGAGTTTGGGAATCTCAAGTGTTCTCAACATGCACCGGCCGCAGTTCTCGACGGCGGAGACTCCTCGGCATTGTTCAAGAGATGCATCGACTGCATCACTACTAGGTCCTTTCTCCACAGATCCATCTTTTGCTCGAAGGCCGGTGAATGAAAAATCCTCCAGAAGTTGGTTACGCATCGGTAGAGCTATCGGAGCAGAACTCTTTGGTTCGACGAACTAGCACATGCTCGGTGCTAAATTCTATTCAAACGCTTATTTTTTTCCATGAACAGCATCCGAAATTCTGTCCGGAACAGAAATCATCGAGAACTCTCATTTGCTACGCGAAGAGATACATTCCAAGCAATTTCAATGCGATGGGTCAGATTGGAGCTTCAGGCTATGTAGATGAAGAAAAATAATGTGTTTGTTTGCCGATATAGATAACATAGGGTTAGTGTTTTGCGGAGTGAACAATTGTTGTTGTTTGAATTGGCATTTGGGGTGGGGAAGTGAGGGGAGATTGAAAATCCAATAGCCGCTTTGAGAATATCACCTCGGGCGAGAGGTCATAAAATTGGCGGAAAAGTGAGTTGGTGCTAGGAGAAATTGGGGGGCTCAGATTAGGGATTTTTGGTTTGGTTTTGTGTTAGACCTTTTATTTTTCTTAGTTTTGAAGTACAGAGAGTCATTGACAGAGTAATTTTTTTGCTTTTATTTGTTGTTGTATGGTTTTCTGGGGTTGGCAAGACCAATGCTTGCCAAGGCCATTGGCAAAGGGAGTCCGCTGGGGGCTATGCTATGTTCAGCAATGTTAGGTTTCGAATTTGAACAGAGAGAAAAAGAAGAAGAAGCACATAAGTGAGTTTGGAAAAACATTTGTTACAGATAAGCAAATAGAAGGGGGTGCAACAAAAATTGTTAGCCTCTTTTAGGGTAAGATAATACAAAATAAAATAAAATAATAATAATAATAATAATAACAATAAATAGACTAAAAATAGTTAATAAGATAAATGTTTACATTAAATTCATATAACAATTTCACTTTTTTTTCTAGCAATATCACATCTAACTACAAAAAAAATTAATTATCTTTCTAAAACCAAAAAACTTTAAGTTTACTAAAATAGTTAAAGCTAAAATAGCCTTTATTTATCGTCGCAATCGTTTGACAACATCAATTTTTAACTTAATAACTCATTAAAAAAAATTAAAAATCAATTTATATCAAAAAAGTGTTAAATATTATCTTTTTATTTTTTAATTTTTGCACATTTTTTCGTTAAAAAATTCAAATGTCATCCTAAACCATGTTATTTCCTTTACATCATATTTAGTTAAAAGTCAAAAGTTATTAAAAAAATTTGTTTTCAAACGAGGCTTGAAACCAGCAAACTTCTTAAACACTCCACAGATTGAGATGGTTTGGTCTATATAACAGAGACCAACAGAGGTAGTAGTAAGAAATGCGAGTATAGTAAGAGTAGATGGAAGTTTTAAGAGAAAATGAAGACATAAATTGACATGAGTTAGTGTAGTAAATAGATATATTGAAGTTCTTTAATTTGAATAACGATATGGCCTTGGATAGAGTCAAATTAAAGAAGAAGAATTTATTGTAATTGAATCTCATTTGATGCAGTTTTAAGGCTTGGTTTTTTAGTTTCGTTTAGTTAGAGCATCCTCCAAACTATTGTTGTTATACAGAATGGCCATTGTTATTGCCATATTTGACAATGATAGTGCTATTTTGCTAAATTATAGCAATGGTGCTCCAATAGCCATTGTTGCTATTTTGGCAATCTCAACCATGTTTCTCTCTAAGTTTGTAAGGTGTTATTTGGATATAGATTTTTTTTTGTAATTTAATTTTTGTTTATTTTTTTGTCTTTCCGTGACATTTTTTACAATGTTTGTAAAAAAAAATTATATATTTATTATTATTTCCACACTAGACAAATATAAAAATGAAAAACAATATGAAAAAATTGGATAAAAAAAATATAATTACATATAATTCAACCCCCACCAAAAATATATTCACATACATATTTAATAATTTTTTTTATAAACTATAGCAAAAAATAAACAATGAATCTCAAATTACACCACCACAATCTCCATCATTCCATCAATAACCAAACCACCAACAACCATCAATTATTAATCTGCCAGCATTCATGTCACAAAAACAACTACCGCACCCAACAACCATTCCATTATTCACTCATCACAATTTTTCTCTATAATATAAACACAAGATTTTCTATAATTTTTCAATATTCCCTAACCTATCATTTTCATTCTTATAAACTCTCTGTACCACCCAGTAGATTTTTTTTACAATTTTCATATTCACACACTCACTGCCATCCACCTACAATGAACAGATTTGACTAAGTCATATTCAAACGGAGATTTTTGGATGAATCTTCATCATCTAAATGATGATTCATCATGATGCAACCTGTTCACAGCGCAACACAAAGAACTATAGACGTTAGCATAAGCTAACCAACCAGATGTGTTGGTTCACAAATGATCGTTGATACATTAAATCGTGAGAGGCGTCAAATGGCGACAAACAATTTATAGAGATTGTTTTGGCAGATAATCAGTGTCTATCCAGGAGAATACTTTGAACAAACGTTTCGGAATGAGGTAGTAATTGTTTGTTAGTATCTTTACATGATATTCAACAAGTGAATGGTACTTCATTGCAAACTTGTGGGGATGGCCATTGGTGCCTCCTGGATTATCCCGGTGTATAGAAAGATGACTGCAAGCACTTCGGATCCTGCAGTATGGCATGCCTGCTGATGCCTGTACGAACGAGTTACATTAGAATCGATGGAAGTACTGCAATTGCCGCCTTGAAATTGTTTTACTAAATTCAATTATTGCTAACCTATGAAGCCAGTTTAAGCTTACGATCCCCCAAAATGAAAGCAAAATGTTTGCCAGATATTGCAAAAAGAGAGAGCAACGCGAGTTTCCCCTATAAAAAAAAAAGAATGTTAAAGAGTTTAGATTGTATGCACTGGCAAATTGGGATACAAATGCCGAATTGCTAAGGCCGATGTTTACACTGGACACTACCATAAACCAAACAGCTTGTAATCGAGGTAGTTTGCCTCCTATGACTTGGTGGATTTGGCAATGCCTGGCTCTCTAAAATTGAATTTCAACTATTCTTGACGGTCGCTTTTATTTGCTAAATTTAACTGAGGACGTGCCCCTACTCCAACTACACCATCAATAAATCACTGGCGTACACCATGAGGGTAGTTATCTTGGCAGATGGTTATCCTAATCCTTCGTTGGGAACGATTGTGAAAAACAATATCTCAACCTCAAGGCCGCAAAGAAGTACACTATTTGAGAGAATACAGAGGCATGTCGGGAAGGATGTCGAAAAAGGCATTTGGGAGTGCTCCAAGCAGGGGGCGATTTAATATTTTTAGGTCCAGCTAAAGGTTTGGGAGTGATGAGGGATCTGTACGCTACATCAATGAAAGACGTGCATTATTTTTGCCAATATGAATCATTGAAGACGAGCATGAGATATTCCAGAAAATGAAGCTGGTGCTACACAACTTGAGACTAAACCAGTAAATACCCATTGTCAAATGTCACGCGATCTGAATGAGGAGTATGCTCAATTTAATGTTGAATCGGCCAAGATGAATTTAGATCTATCTGAAGCCCATAATGCAATTCCGTAAATGATCTAAATTGGAACACTGGGTCCCGAGCTGAAGAGTTAGATTAAGTTTGTCATTTAATCTTTTTAATGACAGTTTAAACGTCATTTAATATCAAGTTAATGCTTTTTTTTATTATAAATAAAATTATCTTTATTTAATGTCCAGTTAATGTATTTTTATCTTTTTAATTGTCCTTCATTTGAAAAAAATATATTTATTTTTTTTTTGCATTATACTTTATTGAAAATTTAAATTATAATAAAAATTAGTCAACATTATACATTGCCAAAAATAATATTACATTGTTTTGTAAAAAATACTCAAAAATAAAAATAAAAAAACAGAAATCTCTTACAAATAAAAAATTACATTGCAAATAAAGACTAACAAATTATATCAAAAAATTAATAACATTGCAAAATTTAAAAAATGCATTATCCCGTAATTATTCTCATGCAAGGATGGGGAAATAAGTAAATTTGGACTATTGGACATTTGAGGACCACTTTTGGCGAAAAATCTTATTTTTTTTCGGCATTGTGTAATTACGCTTTCGTCTGAGGGTCTAAAAAGAGAATGTCCGTAGTCATGTAATCTCCATGTTTTTGTTATTCATTGAATCTCAAGTTCTTTCATTTCCTAATAGTGCTTGAATCCTTTTTTTCTTTCCTTCTCAGCAGGTGTTGGTTTAAATGTCTCCAATTGTTTGCTCATGTTTTTGGACTTTAGCTTCAACCAACTTAATTTCTCTGAAATAATTCTTTTGAAGCTTTCCTACCTATAGGCCTTTTAACCCCATTACAGAGACCATTGCCAGCTCATCAACAGTTGAGTTGTTACCAAAACCACTTGGACTGGTGTCATCTTCAAGAGAAATGTCAGTTACTTAATAGGGGAATCATGGGGTCTAAAATTCAGGAGAAAACGGTGTATGTATCCTTGACTTTTCACCGTGTTCGTTATGGACTAAAATTTGCCACTTGATATTGTTTTGGCAAGAATTGGCCACAATGTTCAATAAATAAAATGTTTATTTTTCAATCTTGATGGTAAACAAGTTTTGCTTGAAGAATCTGTATCAATAAAAACATTAAATTAATTAATTAGTTAAATTTTATATAAGGCAAAATAAAAAAAAACTAACTAATAATGAAAGATGAATCTTACGATAATCAACTTGAGACATCCACTTGGGTGTAAGATTTTTGACTTGCCGTTAAAACAAGCCCATGAAATTTGTTTCAAACATTTCATGTTACACCCCATCGAGATGAGATAGACATTTTATGTTCATGAGTGATCATTCTGCAATGAACAATAATTTTCAAAAATTCTTCCCAAAAAATGAGCATGACATTGTGAATTCCTAAACAATTGAGTCTTTAGTAATGTGACACTAAGCTCTACAAATTGCCACATCTTCTTGAGTGGTGAATGATTTTCCTCTCTTTATTTTTGATGAACTTTCCATAGTGATTGTGTGAAAAAACTAAGAAGAAAATGTTTTGTGAAGTTCAGTGTGAAATGAAATTCAGTTAAAGAAAGAGAAAGAAAAATGAAATTTGAAATGTTTGGTATGAAATGAAATTGAGATTAAGGGTTCTATCTATAGAAATGAAAAATATGACCGTTTGTAAAAAAATAACCGTAAATGTGCATTCCAATAACAAAATAGCACCGTTGGATTATATATATCCAACGACTCATCTATCTATCTAATCTATCTAGAACAATCATGTGCATTCAATATCTATCTATCTATATACCCTCCTGCTGAGTCATCTCCCAAGTCTATCTATGACACTAAAGTTCTCTCTCTATCTATCTCTCTACTCTCTCTTCATTCCTCTCACCAGTCTTCATCTTTCTCTCCTCTTCTCCTCTCCCCTCCTCAGATCTTCCAAATCAAACCCTAACCAAGCCATTCTTCCTCAAACTCCCTCTCTCTCTCTCTTCTCTTTCTCTCTCTACTCTTCTCTTCTCTCTTTCTCTCTTAGATACGGAAGCTCCCTGATCTCGTTCCTCTGCAAGCTATACAAACCTCCTTTCGTCGCCCGTGGATTTATATATTTTTTTCTCGATCTAAAATAGAGAAGTTAGATCAGCTCAGATCTGACCCACACACATGAGAATGATTGTGGTTTTTGTGTCCATTCATAGAAATACCAAGATAATTAGGAGTCAAAGCTCAGATCCGGCGAGTCAAAGCTCAATTCCATTGAAATACCAACCAAAATTAGGAGTCCATTCATAGAATATATAATATATATATACCTTTAGTAGCAGCTTTCATAGAAAATATTGTGGGAGCTGAATAATTGGAATAGTCAGAAGCATACTCTAGAAGACATATGTTACACGACTCTACTCTGCACGATAAGGGATGTGAATATAATAGATTGGGCCGAACAGATACTAAACCATGGAGCGAGTAAATAAGAGGACGATGAGCGACAAGTGGGCCTGGCCATGAGGCCCAGGAAAAACAGTATAAATAAAGGAACAACAGACTAGAATGGTAGGTGATAATTTGTGCTTAACTTAGAATACAAGCCTTCTTTGAGTGTGGATTCTGAACTTGGCCGTCAGAGTGCTAATTCTGGCACCCCCAATCGGAGTGTTTATCCTTTTCAGGTGACCAGAAGGAGGATCACGAGCGTTCTCCAGGATCAAAGAGTATTTCCAAGCCACATCTCCATAATTGGCGCCATCTGTGGGAATATCTCAAGCACATCCATGGCGAGCGTGACAGAAGATCCTCCGACAGTCACTATCGACCCTATACTGCAAGAGGGAACCACTTCAATAAACTTGCTTGGAACAGAGACTATCGCCGCACGACGTGCCTTGAATTTCGCCTCACCCTCGACTTCCGGAGCACGAGACAATGCAGCGATCATGGAACAAGGAAGGCAAAATGAACAGAGGTTAGAAAACATTGATCGCTGAGAACGAACGTCTTCATGAAGATTTGACTTGGAAATGGCGAAGTACAAGCCAGCTGCCGCCAAATCCAGAACGACCTCCGAAGGCAGGTGGTTGACAACCTCGAGCACGACAAGACACTGATAGCGACTTTGACTCATTATCCCTAGAGCCTAGGAAGAAGGGACGACAGAAAACCACCAGTTCTTTCGAAGAAAGTCCCGTGCAACGCACAAGCGAAGAAGGAACATTTCGGATGAAGAACAACACGATCCCTTCGTACGACGGATTGCAAAGGCTGCTCTACCTAAGAAATTCAAAGCACCGTCATTCACCTTGTATTGACGGCAAATCAGACCCTACCGACCACAATCCGCCACTACAAGCAGGCCATGACATTGCATGCAGACGACAAGACCCTCATGTGCCGAATATTTCCAGCAATTTGGGACCATTGGCGGTCAGGTGGTATATAAACTGGAGCCAGCTTCGATCAAAAACCTTCCACCAACTACAAAAATCTTTCGGGCCAGTCATCACCAACGAAGTCCAGCCGAAGCAAGCCACTCTCTCTGGGCAATGCAAATCCTGCCAGGAGAAACACTAAGAGCATATTCGGCGCGATATTGGGAATGCTTTAATCTTGTTGACGATGCTTGTAACGAATCATGCCATCATCGCCTTCAAAATGGGATTACACCTAGATAGTGCCCTCCGCAGTTCCTTGGCTAGAAGACCCCCTAAAACAATCTGGGGTTGATGAAGAAAGTAGAGGAATACTGCAAAGTGAGAGATGACGCCTTGGGGTTAAAGCCGGACACGTGGCCAACAAAATGGCTAGTCCGCAATTGCTCAGCCAATAAGTTCCGTACCAACTCAGAGCCTTGAACCACGATAACGGCTAAATGAGGCAGGAGATGGGACTCTCACCGATCCAGCGATCAATGCTCGCCCTAGGCAAATGAGCAACTGCAGGTTGATAGCAGGCGCACAAAGTGCGTCGACAAGAAATATACGGAGCTGTCAGAGGCCAACAGCTCAATTATGACCAAAATCCAAACTCTTCCGTTCTTAAATGGCCGTCCAAGATGGTGGGACCTCCTGACACGAGAAGGCGGGACAGGCGTTGTAAATATCACAAAGATCATGGTCATGATACAGACAGTTGCTATGCTTGAAAGACCACCTCGAGGAATTTGGTGCAAGATGGTCGGCTCCAGCATCATGTTCGAAAGAGCACAATCAAAACTGTTACCCTCGGCATGAGTCACGTCCCCTTGGCATTAATACATATGGTATACAGCCTTCCAATCCATGTACCATATACTCAATTCATTCAGCCCCCCCGAAGCAACGCATAAAAGCGAAACAGCCCCACAAGCTCCGAGTATCATCTTTGATTGACTCCGATCTTATCGACATGATGCTCCCCCATATTGATCCATTGGTCATTGAACTATACATGAATCAATTTACCGTCGAACGCGTCCTCATAGACCAGGGAAGCACTTCGGAGGTCATGTACTACGAGACCTTCCTCAAAACTCGGCTCAACGAATCAGACCTGTCTCCGGCTCCTCTTCCATTATTCGACTTCAACGCAAATCCAGAAGTACCCGTTGGGGAAAACACGTTACTCGTTCGGGCGGCTCCCAACAAGTGATGGAATTCATGGTCATCAAGCTCCCTTCGCCGTATAACCTCATCATGGGGCGAACTTGGTTGCATACCATTCGGGCCGTGCCAAGCACCTATCATCAGCTGTTACGCTTCTCGACCGAATACGGTGTTGAGCAAATCCGTGTTCCCAAAAATCCACACAAGCATGCTATCTCCTTTCTGGAAGACACCAACGGGGACCACGGTCAATTCCAATAAAGTGTCGAATCGAGACAGTCTCGTTGATGTCGGACGGCTCCCTGACGACAAGCCACGGAAGCTCTAGGCGATACCAGCAGCAGCTTTCCAAAACGTATGCTCAACGCATCCAGCTGCGCCGCTACACGGCGGAAAAGTGCTCCTGAAGTACTTCCAGCTGAGTGAGGGGTCGGTTGATGGGAAAGTTAGGCCCGCGCCTTGCTCCAACGCACTTGGCGCAATTACTATCATTAAACCCGACTGTAGGGAATGATAATGGTTCTGAATGGCTCACATGTACACTTTCCTTTTATAAGTAATGCAAAGATTCCTGTTTACTCACCGAAGAACTCCAGCTCAAAAGTATTCCCAATAGTCTCCAGATTCGGGCGGCCTTTCGCGTGGATATCCACGATTGGCGACAAAGCCTCGCGATTTAGAGCGCCCTTCGTGGATATCATGATTGGCCGATTAAAGTCTCCAGATTCGAGCCCCATCGGCGCATGACATCTTTGGGCCAAACAAAGTCTCTGGATTCGGAGCGCTTTTGTGGATATCACGATGGGCCAACAAAGCCTCCGGATATCGGAACGCCTTCGTGGTGTCACGAATTGGCATATCAGCCTCTGGATCGAGCCCCTCTTCATGGATATCATGATGGCCGCAAAGCTCCCGAATTCGAGTGGCCCTTCATGGATGTCACGATTGGCTTAATAAAGTCTCTAGATTTGGGAGCCCCATCGACCGCATGACATCTTTGGGCGACGAAGTCTCCTGATCGGGCGTCCTTCGTGGATATCACGATTGGCCGACAAAGCCTTCGGATCAGAATGCCCTTCGTGGATGTCACGATTGGCCCAATAAAGTCTTCGGATTCGGAGCACCCTTCGTGATATCACGCATTGGGCGATAAAGCCTCCGGATGCGGAGCGCCCTTTCGTGGATTATCACGATTGGCGACAAAGCCTCTGGATTCGGAGCGCCCTTCGTGGATATCCGATTGCGTCGACAAGCCTCCGGATTCGAAGCGCCCTTCGTGGATATCACGATTGGCCGACAAATCCGTTTGATTCGGAGCGCCCTTCATGAGGATATCGATGATGGCTCGATTATAGTCTCTGGATTCAGAGCCCCATCGGCGCCATGACGTCTTTGGGCTGACAAGGGGAGTCTCCGGATTCAAGTGCCCTCGTGGATATTCACGATTGGCCGCAAATCCTCCAGATTCGGAGTGCCTTTCGTGGATGGTCCACAATTGGCCCAACAAAGTCTCCGAATTCGGGAGCGCCCTTTCCGTGGAATGTCACAATTGACCCAATAAGTCTCGGATTCGGAGCCCCATCGGCGCATGACGTCTTTGGCCAACAAGCCTCCGGATCGGAGCGCCCTTCGTGGGATGTCACGATTGACGGCCAATAAAGTTCTCTTGGATTCGGAGCGCCCTTACGTGATATCCACGATGGCCGACAAGACTCCGGATTTGGAGCGCCCTTCGTGATATCACGATGCGCCGACAAGCTTCCGGATTCAGAGTGCCCCTTCGTGATGTCACGATTGGCCCAATAAAGTCTCCAGATTGGAGCCCATCGGCGGCATGACGTCTTTTGGGCCGACAAAGCCTTCGGATTCGGGGACGCCCACTCATGGATGTCACGATTGTGCCAGTCTTCGGATGTCCGGAGCACCCATGCGGCGCACAGACCTCTTTAGGCCGATAAGCCTCCCAAATTCGGTTGACTCAATGTCATCGCAGCGGCGCTCAAGGCGAGGTAATATCCGATTCGGAGCGCCTACCAAAATGAAACATTTACACATCGAAAGCAGGGGATATGTAGGTTGAACCAGTACAACCACGTGAACAAGACAAAGCGTCCAGCATTCAGATATAAGAGCTTATATTAAGCATACAAAAATTCAGATGAGGATAAACTTCTAGAATGAAACATTTGTATCGTATTAAACAGTAATTACAAAAAATCGAAATCCGCCGTTCGAGCATGACAATATCTATTCTCATACGGCGTCGCGTGGGACAAGCGCAGCAGCGAATCAACGCCCGCTGATCAGAGAGCACCTGCAACTT
>NW_021037388.1:0-15588 GCF_004153795.1 Camellia sinensis | reverse complement strand
CATGTACCTTCACACACTTGTGAAGATAACTTCCTCTTTGACAATGTAGATAAAAGCTAAGAGCTTTTTTTTTTAATAATTTTTTTTAGAATGTTAACTAATCACACTGGAGCGTCTTTCAGTCCAGCAGCTGTTGTTTATTTGTGAAGTTAGATATTCAAATTTTTTCAAATTCAAATTTTGCCTGTCTCAGATTGTCTATTTTTCAAGTAGATGATGCCTCTTACTCATAGGATGTGTGTTTAATACTTGATTTATTATCAAATTTGGAGTAATTAGTGACAGACATTTCATTAAGGGGAGGTTGAATAAGGGTGTGATATGTATGCCCTTGTGGTTGCTTGGAAACCCATTACCTCCCTATGGTTTTTGAAATATACATATAGCCTCCTTGCAGTTCAGAGTAAAATGCAAAAGTAACGAATTCTGTCAAACTTAACTGTTTGTGTAACATCCACTAATTAAGTGCATGTGACAGGACATGAGTGATATACGAGTCTTTTGCCCTTTTATTTTCCCTTCTTTTCTTCATTTTCTTGTTCATTCCACCTCCTCCCCTTCACCATTGCACAGTTCACACTCCATCCCCTCTCTTTCATCTCCTTGTCTCCCTCACTTCCTCCGACAACCCAAGCCCACCATTGCTGAAACCACCATTTTTCCTTGTCATTACACACGTGTACAGAGGCACTTACACACAACTCCCACCTTTCTCAATCAAGTAACCCAAAGGAGCCAATACTTTTTTCAATTGCACATGTACCTTCACACACTTGTGAAGATAACTTCCTCTTTGACAATGCAGATAAAAGCTAAGAGCTTTTTTTTTTTAATAATTTTTTTTAGAATGTTAACTAATCACACTGGAGCGTCTTTCAGTCCGGCAGCTGTTGTTTATTTGTGAAGTTAGATATTCAAATTTTTTCTTGGTTTATTATTTTAAGTCATCTATTGAAACCCAAAACCATCAAATCCAAAATTGTACCATTTGGAGAAGTTTATGGAAATGCCACAAGCGTCTATATGGATTATTTCATAAGGGAAAGAACAAGATAGGTGTGGGTTTGGTAAGTGCAATTGGTAATGGATTTGGCTTTGGAAAGGGTTTGTGATGCCGTACAATTTTTAGAGAGAAAGAGTTTGTAGTGATGCTGGCATTTATAAGAAAATTGGAGGAAAAAAAAGGGGCAGTATAGACATTTTGTAAAATTTCTTTAACAGAGTTTAGCTTTGCATTTTACCTTAGACCATAAGGAGGTTAAGTGTATATTTTTAAACTTCAAGGAGCTAATGTGTTTTTTGGATAAACTACAAGGAGGTAAAATCTAATTAACCTAAAAAAGGAAAGAAAAAAAAAAAAGAAGCAAAAATGTGGTAGTTTTTTTTTTCGATCTTCAATTAACTTTTTTTAAAAATATTTTACTTTTAGGTGCATCTAGATTAAGCGTATCTAATAAGTTAAAAAAATTGATGAAAATATTTTAAAAATTATAAAAGACAAAAATACAAAAAGCAAAAGACTCAAAAAATAGTTTTTTTAATTTAAAAACCAAACAGGCAAATGATTCTTAGCAATGGCAGGTACGCATGCACTCTCTATTGCTCGCACTTGCACAGTGGCCCCTTTGATCTCTAACATGAAACCTTAAGCTTCTTGTCTATGGATGATTTTCCTTGTATTTATTAGTGACATGATGAAGTGTTTTGACGTCAGTTGGGTCAATGTGGATTTTATTAATGTCATTCAATTGGAAGGATATTGCTTTGCAACCGAACATCTTTGTCTTTTTGGGTTCTGTCTATGTAGAGGCTTTGTTGCTGATGAGGAACCTCACCATCAACTTGTTTAGCCCTGATTTTGAACCAATTGTAAGTATTCTTCTGCTTCAATGATATGGTGAAATGCTTCACGTGACAACTCTTGCAAACTGTTAATGTTTAATATTTTGCTTATCACTCTTCTAAGAAGTTCTAGCTTGCTGTGACCGTGTATTTCTTAATTTAAGTTATTTTCATTGGCTGTTGCAGAGAGAGGTCCTGTCATCATGTGATCTCAATTCCAAAACTGTAGGAATTGCTACAGGAAATATCATGAAGAACCAAGAAAAATGAGCTTTTGTGTTGTAGTGTTGAGCACTACTTATAAGCTACCATGTAGTATGTATCTTTCTTTAGTCCCCTCAACAAGCAAGATCTCCAATTTGTGGTTACTGGGTTGACATCTGACTTGAATATCTGTGTTTCTTCATCAGCATTATAGATGAGAAATCTGACAGTGCTCTCGCGGCATGCTCTGAAATTCACTAGTTCAAGGATATGGAAATGTCGCTACAGCTGTAGAATCAGAGAGCATTGCCAGATGAAAGGATAACATCCTCTGATTGTCATGCATTAAATGATATAAATATCCCTGGGCTGAATGGCAATGTTTTGTACCTGTTTTACTGATCTGGGTCTGTTAGCAGATTGTATGTATGTCTCGTAGGATCTGTTGGTGGCAATTTTAGCTTTCTTGAAAATATAATGTCAGTCTCAGTTTTGTGTAGTATAATTTGCCAAGGCAACGTAGCTTTAAGAATTGGGGTTGTAATAATGATGGTTATGCTTTCTTGATCTTTAAGAGCATGGTTTTGTTGTTGTTGTTGTTGTTGTTGTTATTGTTATATGTGAGAGCCACCTTCGACTTCTTGATTTTCTTGCTGGTTATACTGCATCATAAAAGACAAATTAATGATGACTTTCTATTGTGTGTTTGGATCTCTAAAAATCTCCCTTTAGCCCAAATTAGACTTTAGGAAATCCGGGTTTTATTGCAAAGTATGTTGATCGCTTCTACTGGAGATCTAAATTTGATAGAATTGTGCTGATTTATTAGTATTTGTTGATAGTAAGTGAGATTGTGCAGTGTGCACTAGGGGAAATTTCTCCAGTTGTGATGTTTGTACTTTGTGTAATATGTAATTCATTTTTGTAGTTCTAGTTGACTGATATTCCTAAGAAGTAATAGGATAATGGCCATAGAATTGCAGATGAAGCTTGGGATTTTGTGATTGTTAATTTTTCTTCCCCCCTTCTCTCTCTCTCTCTCTCTCTCTCTATCTAAAGGAGAGATAGAATTGCATGGTGGCCAAAGCTATGCAAGTCTCTAGCAAGGGATTAAATTCTTTACTATTCCCCCATAAATCATGAATTTGCTATTAGGAACTGAACTGGATGTCTAGTCCGGGTTTCAAATGTGTGCCACTTTGGTATTTTTATTCAATGACTTAGAATTTATTCACCCACTTACAAACTCAATTTGATCTATTGTTTAATGGGTTGATAGGTAAGTAAAATTTAAATAACTAATTTACAAAGGGTGCTACTATTATCACCTTATTTTTTCATTTTAGACTCCAATTTCTTTCATTTTTTTATTACAATTTTAATCCAATACAAAATTTTAATTTTATTTCTATCATCTCTAACCTCCGAAAAACATATCCAAATCCTAACGCTAACCCCAATCCTACTCTCACCCCCATTGTACCAAACAAGTCACTATCAACTCTGACACACTTTTCCTCACCATTTACAACATCGGCGACTCATCTCTAACTTCGTCCCGCTTTCATGACCCAATAACGGCAACAACTTCCCACTCTAGTCGCCTCTTCTGCGTCTTAGCCACCACTTTGATTTTTTCTTTAATATTCTTTTTGAATTATTTATAGATATTGTATTTATGTATATAAAATTTAAATTAAATATAAATAATTTCATGTTAAATAAAAAATTAAATATAAATTAATACTAAGATACCAATAAGATAGACAAAAATTAAAAAATACAAAAAAAAAAAAATTAATTTGATCCATGTGATGTACATAATTATGCACATTCTGTCTTTTTTATTTAATAGTGTATGCGTGTAGCTGAAGGCATGATGTAAATAAAATAAGGGGGGAAAATGAGAAAATAAAAAAATATGGATGAAAATAAAAAAAAAAGAAGAAAAATAAAAAAATTAATAAAAAAGGAAAGAGGGAGGAAAGTGGGCAGGAGAGAGAGAATGCATGAGTGAACAAAAAAGGAGGAAAAGAATGTGGGTGGGTGAGAATTAAAGAAATATTGACATTGAGAAAAATTTGGGAATTAATCTCTGCCATTGATACAAAATGTATCTCTTAGACATTTTGGCACATTTTCAAAAATAGTCCTGCTTTATTATATAGATTTATTTGTATGTGGAGCTAATTTTTTTTTCCAAATATCATAATAATTAAATTACAATTTTATATATATAAAAAATAAGTATTCCTCAAATATAATCCATACAAAATTGGTTATTCTCTTCTCCTTTTTTTTCTTTTTTTTTTCTCATGAACCCAAAGATCTCATTGAACTGGAAATTACACAAAAGATAGTCACTTACACGTTTGGGTTTAATTTTTGAAGGATAAAAATGAGTTTATCTAAATGTGAAATTACACATATGGGCAATAGGTACTATAGAGGTTTTGGATTTTCTTTCATTCTAGAACAAATCTCAAATTACGAATAAGCATGTAACACTTCAATGTAACACTCCAATAACGTAGCACACTAAAAATTCTTTAGTGTATTTTTTTGAAACGTAACAATGTAACGCTCCAAACTTTTCTCAAATATAATACTCCAATGTAACACACTAAAAACACTCCTTAATGTACTTTTCCCAAACATAATACTCTCATCAATGTAATCTCAAATGTAACACTCCAATATAACACACATAAAAACACTAAAAAAACTAATTAGTGTATTTTTTTTTTAAACGTAACACTCTTAGTTTGAAATTATACATTTATCCAAAGCTTATTAAGAAATTTTTGTACTCCTTTTGGAATGGTTTGAAAAATCTCACACCCTTTTCGAATAGTTTGAAGAATCTCATATCTTTTTTTTAGAATGTTACACTGGAGTATTACATTTAAAAAATATATACTAAATTTTTTTTGTGTGTGTGTGTTACATTGGAGTGTTACACCAATGAGTTTTTTTGGAGTGTTACATTAGAGTATTACATTTAAAAAAGGGTCCAGCTTGTCTCAAGTTGAGATCAAGACTGGACCCATCTAGTTCGGCCCATGGGGCCCAATTTTTGGGCCCATTTTGATAATCCGAATCATTTAATGTGTAGAACTCGTCGAGTACTATATGCTTGTAAAAAATCACGTTGATCGGATATCAATAGTTATGTGATCAAATCAGTTTTGTATAAAAAAAAATGGACGGTGAAACAATTAACGGTTGATAAAAAACTGTTTCGTTCACATAGCTATCGATATCCGATCAACGTGATTTTTTACAGGCATATAGTACTCGACGAGTTCTACACATTGAACGATTCGGATTATTAAAATAGGACCCGTGGTGGGCCCCCACGGGCCCAACAGCACGGTCCAGTCCGATCTTGGACTGGACCAAAGCCACTGCCTTTAAAAAATGTACTATATTAAGAAGTTTTTTGAAAGTATTACATTGGAGTATTACATATTGAAATTATACATTTGTTCAAACCTTATTAAGGAGTTTTTGTACATTTTTGAAATATTTGAAGAATCTCGCATCCTTTTAAATGTTTGAAGAATCTCCTATTTCAAGTTATTTTTGTATTCCTTTGAAATGTTTGAAAAATCTTTCATTTCAAGTCATTCCAAATAAAAAAGAATCTCATATAAAAATTCATCTCAAATTTGATTCTCATAAATTAGGTATCTTACCTTTCTAACACCAAAAAAAAAAAAGAAAAAGAAAATAAAACATAATAGAAATAAAATTATAATCGTAAATCTAATTTTCAAATAATGTATTAAATTTATCTTTTTAAAATTAATAGGACTAATTGATTTATTAAAAAACTCTTAAAACTAATCAGATCAATATTCCTCAAGATAAGATTTATAGATCAATTTTTCTTTATTTTTATCAAATTAATTTATAATCTTACAAAAAAATCTTAGAAAACCAATTCTATAAATAACAATGATTTAGAATACTAATTTTATAATTTAGAATACTAAATTTTGATGATGTAATAGAACACAAATGACATGAAAAAAAAAAAATATCACAATTCAATTAATAACACTTACTACCAACTGATTAGAGCTGATTTTTGAGCTACAAGACTTCAGCTCAAAGCATTTTTTTTTTCTATAAATCAAACCAAAACCAGAGGAAGCAAGAATTCATTTGCTACACAGTTCAGTATCTACTCTCTCTCTCTCTCTCTCTCTCTCTCTCTCACTCCCCTCGCACGCACAGAGCTGAGCTTGAAGAAGATGCCAAGCAGAAGGGGAAGAATTTCTATTTCTTCCATTATTGGACCAAGAATAGCTTACTACAATAATTGGCTATTAAAAGGTACTTCCAAATCTCCATCTCCATCTCTATCTCTACTTGTTATAGTTAATCAACCCTCTTGTTTCTTATTTGTTCTGTTTCGTTCTCTCTCTAACACCACCAAAAACCCTACTTCTCCTCCTCAAGGACGCGAACCTAAACCTGAAGCCATACCCAAACAACCATGCAATTTGGGTCCCAATCATCTTCATTCTGCTTTAATTTCCTTCAATCGCATGCTCCGAATGCGACCTTTGCCCCCAATTTCTCAATTCAACAAAGCTTTAGGCCCTATTTTGAAAATGGGTCATTACGCCACTGCGCTTTCTCTTATTCATAACAAGTTGCAACAGCTCCAAGGCATTCAGGTCGATATCTACACCTTCAACATTGCCATTAACTGTTACTGCCACCTTAATCGAGTAGATTTTGGGATGTCTCTTCTGGGTACCCACTTCAAACGCGGCTATACACCCAATGTAATTACCTTCACAACTCTGATTAATGGACTTATTTTGCAAGATAAAACTCCTCAAGCTGTGGAGTTGTTTAAGAAATTAATGAGAAGTAGAGAAATTGAACCCAACGTGGTTATGTATGGAACCATTGTCAATGGGCTCTGCAGAACGGGGAACACTATCAGGGCTGTTAGTTTGCTTAGGATTATGGAAGAGGAAAGTTGTAAACCTGACACCATAGTGTATACCACGATCATTGACAGTCTTTGCAAGGATAGAATGGTGGATGATGCTCTCAAACTTTTTTCTAAAATGGATGAAAAGGGTATTTTCCCAGATGTTGTCACTTATACTTCTTTGATTCATGGCCTATGTAATTTTGGCCGGTGGAAGGAGGCTACTGGAATGTTCAGAGAAATGTTGGATAGTGGTATTGCACCAAATGTTCATACGTATAATGTGTTGCTGGATGCATGTACCAAGGAAGGGAAGATGAAAGAGGCAGAGGGGGTAATTCAAGTCATGATACAAAGAGGTGTGGATCCTAATGTAGTCACATACAATACTCTAATGGATGGATATTGTTTCCAAGGCCAAATGGATGAAGCAATCAGAGTGTTGAATAACATGGTGGAAAGGGGCCTTCACCCCAATGTTTTTAGCTATAACATTCTAATCAATGGATATTGCAAGAAAATGAAAATAGTTGAGGCCATGCATCTCTTTCGAGAATTGCCTCGAAGGGGGTTGAAACCCGACAATGGAACTTTCGGTGCTATGTTACAAGGTTTGTTTCAAACAGGTAGATGTGGAGTTGCTCAAAAACTTTTTAATGATATGCAAGCTGCAGGCATAATTCCTAATTCTGTAACTTATGGTATCTTATTGGATGGGTTGTGCAAAAATGGGCATATTTCTGAAGCATTGTCATTATTCCACATGATGGAAAGCAACAATTTACATCCTGATATTGTTAAGTACAATATTCTTATTGATGCATTATGCAAGGATAAAAAGCTTGATACTGCAAGGGCCCTTTTCAGTAACCTTTCTTCCAAGGGATTACAACCTGATGTTAAGACATACACTACAATGATACAAGGTTTTTGTGAAAAAGGCCTACTGCTTGAAGCTAAAGAGTTGTTTGTTAAAATGGGACATAATGGATGTTTGCCAAATGATGTCACTTACAACACTATTATCCGAGGATTTATTGGACAACACAAGTGCTATGAGGCATTAATACTGGTTGAGGAAATGGTTCAAAGGGGTTTTTCAGCAGATGCATCCAATTCTTCCTTGATCATAGATATACTCTCAACTAAAGGACAAGATCCTGCTCTCCAAGAATTGATAAAGAAGTTCATGCCCAAAGATAGTCATGGAAATGCAAGAGATTGAGTAAAGTGCTTCAGCTATGAAGGTAAAGCTACGTACATAATATAATATATATTATTAGGTGAAGCTCCCTTTTTTTTCTTTTTTTTTCTTTTTTTCTTTTTTTGTTCTTTTGTTATATATTGGCATGGGCTCATACTTCTCCATCAATAAGTTTGGACTTGTTGCTACATGACTTTGTAACATTATTTTCACATGTTGTAGATTCTTGTAGACTATTTGTTACCTCTCTCTCTGCAGTATTTTAATTCACATGTTACAAATTCAAATAGATTCTTTTTCAGTCCCCTGAATTATGTACAAGTGGTCATTTCTTAGGGATTTAGGACAAATGACCTCCAGTGGTACTTTTGGAGATTTCTTTCTTAGGTATGTGGTCATCAACTAGTTCTCTGAAGGAGAATTTATGGTATTAGTAGTGTAGATGATTAAATATCTCTGAATGTGGTTTTGTTGGAAGAGGCACAACTGTTGTAGTATGCTAAATTGGTTAGAAATTACAATAATGGTTGGTCTTTATGCTCTATGAGATTTATACAAAGCTTGAGAGGCTTTACATCATAGATAAGATTGTCATTGTTAAATGGAAGAAAAAAAATAAAAATAAAAAGATCGATGAATAAACCATTTAGAAGTATACTCTTCCCAGTAGTGGGTGAGGCAATTATCGCCTTGTTCGAATGCCTATTGTTGATTTATAATTTCCATTTATGTATCTTGTGCATAATGCCTTATAATTCTTTCACCCTGTCAAAATTTTTGATTCCCCTCTTGAAGGTTCATATCGCTGTTGCCGCACTAAGCAACCCCACTCACATACCTCTTTGAAATATATTAATGAAGCTCATGACTCTCTTCAGCATTATAGAAGAGAAGTCTGATAGTGCTCTCACGGCATGCTCCGAAATCCACTAGTTCAAGGATATAGAAATGCCGCTACAATTGCAGAATCGGAGAGTATTGCCAGATGAAGGAAACCATCTCTGATTTTCATGCCTTAAATGATATAAATATCCAAAGGCTGAATGGCAATGTTTTGTACCTGTTTTAATGATCTGGGTCTGTTAGCAGATTGTATATATGTCTTGTAGGATCTGTCGGTGGCAGTTTTAGGTTTCTTGAAAATATAATGTCAGTCTCAGTTTTGTGTAGTATAATTTTCCAAGGCAATGTAACTTTAAGAATTAGGGTTGTAATAATGATGGTTATGCTTTCTTGATAAGAGCATGGTTTTGTTGTTGTTATATGTGAGAACCACCTTCCACTTCTTGATTTTCTTGCCAGTTATACTGCATCATAAAAGACAAATTAAAGATGACTTTCTATTGTGTGTTTGGATCTCTGAAAATCTTCCTTCAGCCCAAATTAGGCTTGAGGAAATCCTGATTTTATTGCAGAATATGTTGATCGCTTCTACTGGAAATCTAAATTTGATAGAATTGTGTTGATTTATTAGTATTTGTAAATAGTAAGTGAGGTTGTGCAGTGTGCATTAGGGGAAATTTCTCTAGTTGTGATGCTTGTACTTTGTGTAGTATGTTATTCGTTTTTGTATTTTTAGTTGACTGATATTCCTGAGAAGTAACTGGATAATGACCATAGAATTGTGGGTGAAGTTTGGGATTTTGTGATTGTTAATTTTTCTTTCCCTCCCTCTAAAGGAGAGACAGAATTGCATGGTTGCCAAAGCGATGCAAGTCTCCAGCAAGGGATTAAATTCTTTACTGATCCTCTCTCCCCTAAATCATTAATTTGCTGTTAAAAACCGAGCTGGATGTCCAGCCTGGGTTTGAAATGTGCGTCACTTTGGTTTTTTTATTTGGGAGATGCTTCTCTCCAGTCCACTGTGTAGGTTAGAGCATACTATTGGGCCTTTGGGGCCTTCTACGGGTCACATTTCAATGATTTGAACCCTTCACATTTTTCTTAATGGTAAATATTATTTTAAAAATAAATTGTTAACAAAAATGTGTTCCGATCAAGGGGTTATCGATATTTAATTATTGTGATTTTTTCTAAGCATGAAATATTCGACGAGCTATATACATTGACGATTCGAATTATCTTCGAATTATCGACGAGACCCATAGTGGGTTCCACGAGCTCAACAATATGCTCTAGTCTAGAGAGAAGCCTCTCTCTTTTTATTCAATGGTTTAGAATTTATCCACCTACCCATTATTTAATGGGTTAATAGGTAGGTAAAATTTAAGAAAACTTTTTTGATAAATTCTCTTTCTAAGAGTTTTATTCCATCCAATCTATATTGTTTTTGACTATTCCATTAGGTCCTATTTGAGGTAAGAAGACCAAAACACCATCAATCTCTCCTACCCCCTATTAATGTTGATATTTAATGTTAATTGTCATTATGTTTTGGTAGTTTTCATGCATCAAGATGTTGACTATCATTATATTCATATTAATTTGAAATAAATTTTTGTCATTGTGTTGTCAATTACATGATGTGAATATTCACATCATGCAATTGAAATGAATATTCACATCATTATATTCATATTAATTTGAAATGAATTTTTGTCATTGTGTTGTTGATTACATGATATGAATATTCATATAAAAACATACGAATGTGAACGTTCACATCACTATTTTAGATGAGAGAGAATATTCATATGTTGTGAATGTTCACCTCACTACATGTTGTGAATAAGAATGTGTTGTCAATTAAAAATAAGAAGGTTCACATGTTGTGAACATTCATTAGATGAGAAAGATTTTTTCGGAAAGATGTTGTGAACGTTCACATCCGATGAGAGAGAATATTCACATTATTTTTAATGTGTTGTCAATTAAAAATATATTCACATAAGATGAGAGAGAATGTTCACATTATTTTTAGGAAAAATTAGTGTAGGGTCCCTCTCCCACTTTTCATAATGGAAGAGATCCACAAAATTATTTTCTGATGTCTAAGGTCCCTAAACATATATCAGAGAAATTTGTCTCTCCTCTCTCTCTCTTCTCTGCTCCTCCACCTTTCTCTCCACCATCCTCTACGACATCTTCCTCAACACCTTCTCCTCCGACTCCTCCCTCCGCTCTACCACCGTCAGCCGGTTGAATCCGATGAGGAAGAAGAGACTTTCTTCGATTTGGAATTTGATGTGCCAGGTTCTGACGAAAAGAAAGACAAGGACGATGGTTCGGACACTGACGAAGATTCGTACAATGATTTGGCTATAAAAGGACGGCGTGATCGAGTCCGATTTCGTTGAATCTCCTAACGATGTGTTTTTTAAAGGAACCAAGCCTTTGTCTCCGATTTCGTTCCCGAGATCTCCGCCGAAGTTTTGTGTGTTTATGCTGTTTAAGAAGCCGAAATTGGAGAAAATCGAGTCCGCCGATGCGTCGCCGGCGACTCACCAGCAGAGCAAGCGTTTCGCTGAGAAATGTAAGGTTGAGGAAGTTTCAATTTTCTCAGTGCTTGCGAGAGTGAACAGTTCGAGAAGCAATTCACGGAAGCAGAGCTCTGAGAACGGTTCGTCGAAGCGTTTTGCCAAGGATGTGGTCCAGAAGTATTTGAAGCTTTTAAGGCTCAATCCTCACATGAAGAACCAAAGGAATGGCAGGTTTGCAGTGGCAGTGAAAAACTGATTCAGATGATCCATTATCAGAATGAAATGGTAAATCACGATCACCTGAACTGAATTTTCTCTGGGTTAAAACCAGAGAAATTCTCTAGTTTGAACTGAAATTTCTCTGGGTTGATCCGGAGAAATTTTCTGGCTTAAAGTGAATTTTCTCTGGATTGGTCCAGAGAAATTCTATGATTTGAACTGAATTTTCTCTGGGTTGATCCAGAGAAATTCTCTGGTTTGGCGGAGAATTTAGTTTCTTCGACAGCTATGATTTCTGGGTATGCCCGAAGTGGATGAAAATCGGAAGCTGTTGAACTCTTGCGTGGTATGGCGGAGAAGAATTTGTTTTCTTGGACGACTTTGATATCTGGGTTGGTACAGAGTGGACAATGGATTGATGGGTTTAATCTCTTCATTGAAATGAGGAGAGCAGGGGTTGATATTCTAGTCCCTTTTATTCTTTCAAGCATTGTTGGAGCCTCAGCTAATTTAGCAGCATTGGAGCTTGGAAAACAGATTCATTGCTTAGTTTTATCTCTTGGTTATGAATCTAGTTTATTTGTTAGTAATGCACTTGTTGATATGTATGCTAAATGTAGTGACATACTAGCAGCAAAGACAATTTTTGATACTATGTGCCGAAGAGATACAGTTTCTTGGACTTCAATTATAGTTGGGATGGCCCAGCATGGACGAGCAAACGAATCATTGTCTCTGCATGATGAGGTGATTTCAACTGAATTTTCTTTGGTTTTTTAACTGAATTTCCACTAGGTTGAAACCAAAGAAATTCTTTGATTTTTTAACTGAATTTTCTCTAGGTTGGTTCAGAGAAATTCTTTGGTTTTACTGAAGTTTCTTAGGGTTGATCCAGAGAAATTCTTTGGTTTTTAAACTGAATTTTCCCAATTCAAGAATTTCAGTATTATGGAGATCCAGGTAGATTTCGGCAAATCATCACAAATCTCATGGGTAATTCAATCAAGGTAAGTATGCATCAGCTTCTCAAATTTCAGTCCAACAACCCAGAGAAAATTCAGACCAACCAAACCAGAGAAATTCTCTGGACCAACCCAGAGAAAGTCTAGAGAAAATTCAGTTCAGACGAAAGAAAATTCAGTCTAAGCCAAAGAATTTCTCTGGACCATGTAAACAAACCCATGGTGGTAACACTGCAAATTCAAACAGGTGAAGAAATTATGAAAATATTGAGGAATTTTCTCTGGACCAATTTTCTCTAGATCAACTTGAGGGACCTTAGACATTATGAAAATATTAAGTGTCTTTTATGCTGTAAAGTCTTAATACCAGGGACCTGAAAAAAAATTTCCCTTATTTTTAATGTGTTGTCAATTAAAAATATATTCACATTGTATAATAATATAAAATAATAACATCAATATTATTTAATTTGTGTATGAAATTTCTTATGCCTTGGTCCTTTCCCTTCTCTCTCCTCTCTCAACATTAAATATCAATATTAAATATAAGGGCATAAGAGTACGAAAGTAATGTAAATCAAGAAAAAAAGACTTTATGGAATAAAAGTATAAATACATGAGACTAAGTAGGTTAAAAAATTCCTTCATGGACTTTTCGAATTAGAACACTTCTAAATGGAATTTATCAATAAAAAGCCCAAAATTTAAATCATTAATTTATATAGTGTGCTACTATTAGCACCTCATTTTTCATTTTGGATCCCAATTTCTTTCGGAAAATTCTATTTCCACGTGCCAAATTATCTTTATGTACATCTTTTCTCAATCCACACATTTAGTAATTTAATTTTTACTTCTTTATCTCAGTCTGCAACACTTCACATTCCAAATATACCCTCACCTTCTCTGTGCACAACTTCTCCTTCCATCATTTCTCACTCCAAAAACCTTAACCCTAACTACACCAACTACCGACAACGGCAGTAGCAACGACATAAACCACCGCCCATTCCCAGCCTCTTAGCCATTCTCACACAGCCCTCACGCTGCCGTCACCTCTATCGCGATCATCGCTGATCGCCATCAGCTCCATCGCTATCATCACCAATCGCCATCACCTCTGCGATCCACGTTCACCTCTGTCTAATTTTTGTCTCTCTGTTAATTAAGTTGATTCTTCTCACCTTTGGATGTTAGATGGCATTTGTGGTTAAAACTACTGATAGATCCATGTACGACCCTTTAGACATAAATCTTGAATGGGAAAAAAAATGGGATGTGAATCAAGTGTGCTGATTAATAGGATTTCAAGCTCAGGATATGAGGCTAACCGATAACTTATATATATATATATTCTTCTTTTGCTTATACATGTAAAATGTGATCGGTAATAAAGTCTGATGATATGCTGATATAACATCATGATTAAATACTATTTTACAATGCCCGTAACTGAACAAAATTAAATTGAGAAGATTGTAAATTAATAAGTAAATAAAATATATCACACACTGATTGAGTTTAATTTTTGTTTTGTTTTGTTATGTTTTGTCCCCTTTTTTGGTTGTTTTTGTTTTGTCTGACAAGATTGCAGAGTTCTTGTAAGCACAGAGACTGGCAGGAAGTTAACCAATATGATAATGCTTTCTGGTTAAGAAGAATCTAATTGCAGTCACTATAGCTATATAGGGATTGACGAAATGGGAAGGTTAGGGACCGAAAGGAGTTATAGCGATCTCGGTTTTTAACCCGGCTTTTATGGCGTTCCAGGCTCAGGTCTTGTGGTTTAATGTTGTTGTTTATGTCTTTTCCTCTTCTTACCCTTTGAATTTGGGTTTTTGATTGTCTCGGGCGTGTTTAGAACAAGTTGGTTGCTAATTGGTCTAGAACATTGTTGCCCAGAATTTTGGTCTTACGCTCGAGCGGGTCTTCTTGCGCTCGAGCGGGGTTTGCACTCATTCAGTACTTTGTGCGTCTGCAAAAATACTGCAGAAGTGTTTTTCACGCTCAAGCGGAGTTTCTTACACTCGAGCGGGTCTGAGCTCGAGCAGCCCCTCTGGCGCTCGAGCGGCTGTTTGAAGTCTGTAAAATACTGGACGAGTGTATTCTATGCTCGAGCGGGTAATGCCTTGTTGTTGTGTCTTGGCGCTCAAGCGGCCTTTATTGAGCTCGAGCGGGTCGAATTTATGTGTCTGACGCTCGAGCATCAAACTCTCCGCTCGAGCGGACTGTGCGTATATCAAATCGTGGAAGTGACTTTTTAAATCACTTTTCTGTCATTTCTCTCTCTAAAACTTTCCAAAACCCTAAATTGAGAGCCTCTCTCTCTAAAATACTTTCTCTCTCTACATTTTGACCTAGATCTAGTGATCTCTTCACCCTCATTCCTTTGATAAAAAGATTGAGCTTTTCAAGATCTCTATTTTCAACCGAGTAAAAGTTGGTTTCATCACTTTCGAAGTTTATCTCGCGCTTGGCTCTTCTCCTTTGAGCTTCTACACTTGAGGTAGGGATATTCTACTCTCCTATATGGGTTTTAACATAGATATTTGTCATTTGGTATAAATGGTGGGATTTGGGAAGTTTGGGTGAAGTTAGGGATTGAAATTAAAATGTTTGAATGAGGGGTGTTCTAATTTGGGTTCCCTATGGGTATGAGAGGTCTTGGACATGTTATTGCTTTAAGAATGATAAGGTGAAATTGGGTTCTTGGGTACCGTGTATGATTTAAAGGGGAAAATGCCCTAATTTAAAATTAAATAAATGTATTTCTGTTATGATAATTGAAATCAAGTGAGGGAAATATGAAAATTGGTTTGGAAT
>NW_021037386.1:0-10757 GCF_004153795.1 Camellia sinensis | reverse complement strand
TTTTGTGGGTTTTTTGGTGGGGTCTTTTGGATTTGGTTGTTTTTGGGTGTGGTGGTGGCATTTGAGTGGATACAGGAGAGGGACTTTCAAAAGGGGAGATGGTTAAATCCCTGATTGGGTTTGTGGGCATACGGGTTTGTTTTTTCCAATATCTTCCAACAGCTATTTCTGAAATAATGAAAGTGACAACAGGGTATGAGTAATATAGTGACAAAACTGTATAATTTTAAAGTTTTATATGCAGTTTAATATGAAGTTATATGTATTTTGTTTGTAAGAGTTACGAAACTGTATAATTTGACAGTTTGATTTGCACTTTATAATAAGTTAGCTATTTGTTTTGAGTAGTGGTTAAACTGTGTAATTTTGCAGTTTCATTTGCATTTTGAATAAATTTAGATATGTTACTTGTATAGTGATGAAATGAAACACTATGATGCTGCAGTTTTTATAAGGAAACAGTATGAACATAGGAACAGCCCATTGTATTTTGTAAAAAGCAACAATAACAACAAGAAGATTAAAAATTCAAAAATAAGAATAAGAGAAGCCAATATTGAACAACAAGAATAAGAATAAGATGTTGAATGTATAAAAACAGGGATTTATGTGTAAAAACAGTGTTTAGAATGTTGAAAAACAGGGGACTATATATATATATTAAAAGAGGGTTTATACATTTGGAAGTATGTAAAATGTGTATATAAGAAATATTAAAGAATGATGTACAAATGTGAAAAATAATGAATAGGTGAAGAGAGATGTTACTTTTTTTCCCCATTTTTGTGAATCGGAAGTCAGGAACTATGAAATCTCTTCAGAGTGGTGATGGTTCTTCGTGTTGTTGAGAGTCGCCGATTGGAGAATATGAACGGCTTGGTGTTGTGTTGAAGTTGAACGGTTTGGTTTTGTGGTTAGGGTAGGGTTTCAGAGAGAATGGAGTCGAACGGAGGAGAGATGGAGGATTGAGAATGCGATTTCGAGCGGCGGAGATGTAACAGTGTACTGATCAGACTGAGATGACTGTGGGTGATGAAGATGAACGGTTACGTTTTCTGGTTAGGGTTAGGGTTTCAGAGGGGATGGAGTTGAACGGAAGAGAGATGGAGGACTGAGGAGTCGATTTCGAGCGATGGAGACGTGACAGTGTAGTGATCGGACTGAGATGATGGGGACGTGGGAGATGGTTGCGCGCGTGTAAATTGGATGATATATTGTGGGTATTTTCGTCTTATTGTTAATTTGAGGACTTAATGGAGTATTAAATTTGTTTTGGGTCTAAATGGGATATGATATGTTGGGCTTGGACCTTTGGGTCAGTCGCCCTTAGTTATTCATGTGTTGGGTCTTTTTCCTCTATTAGGTCCATCTTAACTCGGTCATTTAGGCTAGGTTTGATATCCTTTAAAAAAGTCAAAAAATTACTATCCTATTTAAGTCACATCATCTTATTTAAATCACATTACCTCTCTACCACATCACTTCAAACCCAACTCATATTTCATAAAAAGTTAAAAAGTGCACTTATTTAGAACATTCTAAACAACCCCTCACTACAAGAAAAAACACTTTTGGCGACCACCTATTTTTTTTGGTCACAAATAGTCCACTTTCTGCGACCAAAATTTAACTTTTGGTGACCACAATTTTTTGGTCGCGAAAAATCACCTTTTGACGACCAAAAAAAAAGTTGATAGCGAAAAGTATACCTATTGGCGACCAAAGGCTTTTTTGATCGCGGAAGATCACCTTTTGACGACAAAAAAAAAAAGTTGGTCACAGAAAGTATACCCTTTGGCGACCAAAAAAAAAAGTTGGTCGCGGAAAGTATACTATTGGCGACCAAAGGCTTTTTAGGTCGCGGAAGATTACCCTTTGGCGACCAAAAAAAAAAAGTTGGTCGCGGAAAGTATACTATTGGTGACCAAAGGCTTTTTTGGTCACAGAAGATCACCTTTTGGCGACAAAAAAAAAAAGTTGGTCGCGAAAAGTATACTATTGGCAACCAAAGGCTTTTTTGGTCGCGAAAGATTACCCTTTGGCGATCAAAAAAAAAAATTGGTCGCGGAAAGTTATGGCGGGGGAAAATTTTTAAAAAAAAATACTACTGTAATTACATGTTATTTTTTTGTTTAGGCATTAAAAGTTTTATAAAATAATATATAACCCAATTTTTATGGGTTATAAATATTTTTTGCCAAATATAAACAAAAAGCATGTTATTGTCAGAGTGGATTGGGTGCATGGTGACTCCTTGGTCAGGAGTTCAAGTCCTAGGCAGCACAAAAGAATTATTTTTTTTGGGTCAAGGCGCTGACTTTTGGCGACCAACTTATCTTTGGTCGCTAAAAGTTTACTTTTGGCTAATATGAATTGGACTTTCCGCAATTATTTGAATTATAAATTTAAATATAATTTTGACATTATTAAAAACTGCTAATTAACTTAATAATTTATTAATAAAAAGAATTATAAAATTATAAATTTGATGATCTGAGATGTAATTTTCAAAATTACAGAAGTTAATTCGTATTTTAAGTAAAACCATGTGATATGTTTGTAATTTAACCTTATATTATTTTAAAATTACGCTGGTAATCTTCAAAATTTAACTTTTTTTTAACAAATTTAAAATTTAACTTTTATTTATAAATAATTATATATAATAGTAATAACTAGCAATTTATGAAAGTATGTAGCATAATCATACAAGTAAAGACATACAATTACTTTCAACTAAAAAAAATAAATAAACAGAAAAAAAACATAATTATAAAAAAAGGCTAACGAATAAAGCTTATAAAAAAAAAAAAATTAAGCATAATTTATAGGGAAAATCGGTCTAAGGTCCCTATCCAACTTTTAGTAATAGATTAGGTCCACAATCTATTCTTTTGTAGTCTAAGGTCCTCCCTCACCCATACCCATATATAACACTCACTCTCTCATTCTCTCCCCTCTCTCTTTTTGCACCAAACAACCCCTCTCTCTCTCCTCTTCGTCCTCAACATTCTTCGGAGCTTCACCACCGCCCCAACATTATACACAGACTTTGAGATCAATTCATTCTCAACAAGTAATGTCTTTTTCTAATAAAGAGGCTAATTTGATTCCATAAAATGATTTACGCATTTAGAAGTTCATAGTGACCAAAAAACAATTAAAATAAGTGCATGCATGGGTTTTACATGTGTAAAAATTTTAATAACATGAAGAAAACATTCTAAAATGGAAGCAATTTAAATTTAAATTTTAAATGAAACTCTTTTACATTTTTTCCCTTTGTTAAAGTCCAATATAAATTTTATTACTTTATGTATGTAACAATGTCACATTTTAGCATGATTTATTTTCCAATTACCACTAAAATTTAACCATATCAATGTTTCAATGTGGCATGATCCTAACATTTGACCACTTAGATTAAACAAAACAGTTATATAAACATTAGTTATACATAAAATTACGAGGCTCGGTTTTGAGCAATTGTACAATATAATGGTAAAGCTAAGTGTTTCGGATACACAAACACACAAGAAGAAGAAGAAGAAGAAGAAGAAGAAGAAGAAGAAGAAGAAGAAGAAGAAGAAGAGTCATTGATTTAACACATGCTTGCATTTGAAGACATATATTCTTACAATTCAACTAAAAAATAAGACATGACATGTTTTTTATGTGAACTCTATCTCCTTTTTTTTTTTTTTTAATTAATTCCAATTCTATTAAGAAAAAATTCATATCAACTTAGGAATTTTTGTTGCATTATACATAAGATGGCAAAATAGAAATTCTCCATTAACCCAACTAAACACCAAACAAAAAACAAAAAAAATAAAAAAAAATACAAAGAATGATACTTAAAATATAAATGTAAACTAATATATTTGTGGAGTAATAGATAGATACACACTGAAAGAGAAATAGGGGGAAGGAAAAGAGGAGTTTAGAGGAAGAGAAAAAGCCTAAAAAAAAAAAATTCGTGCTTCAATATTTGTAAGGATTAAAGACACTTGGAAGGATGTTAGAATATTGGAATGGACACTTGACAATATTTTCGAATAATTTTCATATGTTTCAGGAATTTTATATTGGCAGTGTGGTCAATTAATAGCAGGGGCCTAACGAATTACATGGCCCTATAAACAAGAAAATGATGATGAAATAAGATGATACATGTGGATGATGAATTTGTCTCCACACGGGATTAGCAAGCTGATACACCCACTCCTATATCTATAAGAGAAACCAAAGTCAGATATCATCCTCGACCTAATTAGGTTGGGAGAACTCTCCGATGATCAAGTTAGTTATCCGGTCAACCATTAATTGTAAATAAATTAGATAGAGATATAATTATAAGACTATTTTTGAGTTACCTACCTCCCTCTTTACTCGTATGCTTGACTTCTTTTTATAGCTAACTGGTATGCTATTGTGGATTGTTGATTACATCTTAATCGGACAATTGGCTTCTTGTTAGAGATCTTTCGAGTAGTGACCAACTTGTAATTGCTGCTAGATGTTGGATTTCTATTTTATCCAACAGTTGGCCCTTTGTCAGATGAAGGGGCCAAGTTGTATTAAAAGATGATCGTTAGATTTTAGATAATTGAACGGTCCTACTTCCTTTTTGTGATTTTGTTGTCAGTGTCCAACTGGCCTCAACCTTTAACCGTTGGATTTATGCTGATCAATCGGCTATTATTATGTCAGTTGGTCAGTCTGAGCGACACCCTGCTTTCCTTACATATGCCATGGATTTGGTCGGCCTTTCATTTACCATGGGCCATTTTTAGTTTGGGTTTTTATCTAACTTACTTGGACTTTATATCCTGATTGGGTTGGGCTTAGATTTCCTCCCCACAGTACTATTGGATGGGCACATGACCATATAGTCTTTCTGACCCATAAGATAATTTGTGCTTCTGATGAATGGCATAACTTTACATTTTGGTAGCATTTGGTTATGTTTACGTTTTTAATTTATATTTACGAAAATTTTATAAATTAGTTTTTGTTTATTTTTAGAAAAATATAAACTACAAACGCGTTTGGTTTGAACAAAATATTTGAAAAATTTTAAAAATATAAATTAAAACTATGCTTGTTCATGCCTAAAATATTTATATTTATTTTTTATTATTTATGACAATGGGGTCATACACATTATAATTGAAAAAAAAATTTAGAGAGTCATACAAGGAATCTGTTTATCCAGTGCCTTCAAGTGAGAGATTTGACTTTGATGGTTCCAGTAGTTCGGTTATCAAACCTCCTATAACGAAGAAGCAGCCCGGGCGGAACAAGAAGAAGAGGATACCTTCAAGGGGTGAGAATGTGAAGCAAATCAAGTGTGGGAGGTGCTTGAAATATGGGAATCACAATAAGAAGACGTGCAAGGCTGCTATTTGAGGCCGCAATCTATTCTTTTGGATTTGTATTTGAATTTGAGGAATTATGATAATAAAAAATGTGATACTTGGTATTATGGAAGTAATGAATAAAGTTGGTTGAATTGTTTTTTGTTTGTTGATGTGTTTTTTACTTATTGAAGTTGTTTTCGAATAGTCTGGTTTTGTTTTTTTTTTTTTTGGAATGCAGAGAAGGTTGTTGAAAATTTCTTATTGAAATAGTATAATATGGAAATGCAGTTCATATTTCATAACGAGAAAACTGTTTAATTTTGCAGTTTTAAGAATTATTTAGAAACAACCTGATGAAACCGCATAATTTTTCAGTTTTAAAAATTATTAGAAACAAGCTGATGAAATTGCAAAATTTTGCAGTTTGAAGAATTATTAGAATCAACCTTTACTGTATGAAAATATATGCAACCACAAACAGGTAGACAAACAATCAGAAGAAGAACCACAATAATAATAAGAAGAAGAAGAGCAACAATAACATCAATCATTTTCACCATAACCATGATAACCAGAAAAAGATCATTCCCAAAAGTATATAAAGTACTTGTCACATGTTAAAAAAGAAAAATAAAAAAAAATAAAAAAAGGTTCAAAGATATGTTCCCTTGAATATTTGTATTGTTAAGAAGTTTGTTCATTGTTTCTATGGTTTGGTATGTTTTGTCAACATTTGGTAGTGCTCGAGTTTCCAAGATCGGTTCTCATCATTGAGGAATTGATTGATGATTTGTGCTCGAAATTTGACCCACTCAGTTGGACGAAGTTTTTTCTGCACAGGTTGCCAGTTGAGATATTGGTTGATAATATTGCAGACGGCAATTGCACAATCATTCCTGCAATGTTTGAGATGAAGTTAATTAGTTAGGTGAAACTGCAAAATTTAGCATATTGGAAGATTAGTTTATGGATTTTGTATCTTACGAGTGTGGGGTTTGTTGTGGGCATTCCTCAATTGATGCAATTTCTGTCTCGCACTCTTGAGATGAAAACATGTTTCC
Organism: Camellia sinensis; assembly: GCF_004153795.1. Lineage (NCBI taxonomy): Eukaryota > Viridiplantae > Streptophyta > Magnoliopsida > Ericales > Theaceae > Camellia > Camellia sinensis. The sequence continues at coordinate 4,333 of NW_021037386.1, read as the reverse complement.
CTGTTTGCTGAGTAATGCTTTATTCCATCTCAGTTGATGTTGTTGCTACAAAATAGTTAGTGGGTGTTTTTGTTAGTTATAGTGATGAGTTGAGATGTTTGTAAAGGGATGGAACTAAGTATGAAATTTTATTTTAACTTACAATTTGCTTTGCAATTTCAAAGTGCTTGTTATGGCAATCTTTTGCTGGTCTCAACGAGTCATAGTGTCTCCATATTCCATCAGCATTGTCAAAGACCACAATTGTCCAATGGTTGTCGTGGTTGATTGGGAAATGGATATATCTGTTTTTCATTGCTTCTGGAAAATGGCTGTCCATCAGTTTTTCTCTCAGTGCTTGATCTTGGTTTTGTAGTGGAGTCTGTAAGTCATATATATGTTTGAAATATGTCATAAAACTATGTAGTAATACATGTTGATAAATTAGAAAATTTTGCAGTTGTAAGGTATGTTAAGTTTTGCTTACATTGATGAGTGTTGAGAAAACGTAAGATCTTCCTGCGTATGGATTGCTTGCAAAGACTAGATCGTTTTTCTCAAATTCTTCAATGGTTGGTTGGAGTGCCAATTGCTTTTCTGAGAAGGCATCAATGACCTGAAACATGTTATATATGAGAATGTGTTAGGTTTGTGGAATAGGTTATTGAATATGTACAGAAACTGTAAAATTGTGCAGTTGGAGACCTACATTCCCATATAAGGGTTCCCTGTTGGTCAATCTGCATATATCTGAAAAGTATACGCAGTTTTCATCTTCGCTGCCAGACCAGACACAAGCAGTTGATTGTGTGTTGTTGATGAGTTGAATTTGGTCTTGGTCTTTTTTGGATAGGCTATGCCAAACCTTGTTTGTTTTGCGGCATGAAATGGTGAGTGGCTTGTTTGGGATTGATTCTTCCTGGGAATCATCATCACTTTCCAATACTTGAAGATTTGTCTTCTTTTGATTGGCATGCTCTTTTGGGTTTGTTTCAGCAGCAACTGGTTTCTCTTGGCCAATATGTTCTTGCATCTTTTCTTTCTGCTGTTGTTTTGCTTCATGAGCACCCTGTTTTTTGTTGTCATTCTTCTTCTGTTTTTCTTCATTGGTACCCTGTGTTGGTTTGGGTACATCAGCAGCAGTTTGTGTCTTGTTTGTTGCATGTTCTTTGGGTTTGGTCATTGGTTGGTATTCAAAATCTGGGTCATGTGCTTGTTTTCTTGATTTTTGTTTGATTCTCTTGACCATGGATCTTTGTTGGGGACTGCCAGTTTTTTTGGTGGACATTTCCTTCAATTGATCTTCTTTTTTATGCAATTCAGCCATGAATTTTTGTTCCATTTCTTGCATTTGTGCTCTCATGTCTAATATGATCTTGTCCTTGTCGTCCTCTTTGGTTGGTGTTTGTGGTTGGTCATGACCTATAAAAATGTTGGATTGTGTTTTGGTTAGTTTAATGAAATTTTGCAGTATGCTTTAGTATTAGACAATAGTTTACCTTGTGCATGAAGTATGTCAGATTTCTCTTGCAGTTCTTCTTGTTGGTTTGTCAGTTCTTGTTCATTGACTTCTTCGTGTTGGTTTGTTTGTTGTTCTTCTTGTTCTTGTTGCTGGTCTTCTTCTTCATCAAGGTCTTCTTGTTGATCACCTTTTGTTTGTTATCTTTCTTCTGCTTTGTCATTGTCTTGTTGTTTATCAGGTTCTTCTTCTTTTTCTTGTTGTTGTTGTTGTTGTTGTTCTTCTTCTTCAGTTTCTTCTTCAGTTTCAGTTTCTTCTTCTTCTTCAGTTTCTTCTTCATCAATTTTTTCTTCATCAGTCACTTGATTTTTTTCATCATCACTCTTTTCTTCTTGTTCATCACTTTCTGGTTCTTCTTGTGGTTTTTGCTTTCTTTTTTTTTGTTGTTGTTGTTCTTCTTGTTCTGATTGTGATTCTGATTCTGAATGATGTTCTTCTTCGAGAAAGTCATCCTCATCACTGTCTAGAAGTCTTCTTTTGTTTTCTTTTTTTGCTTATTGTCCTTTTTGTGGTCTTGTTTCTTTGCTGAAGAGTCTGTTGATGTGCTTTGATTGATATGCAATAACTGTATTTCTTGTTCAGTTGGGGTTAAAGCACTTTGGTTAACCTACATTGGAACAATGTGGCATATATCAGTAATATTGTAAATTTGGTCAATTTCATAAGATGAGTTGTATTGTGAGTAATGTGGGTTAAGTATCGAAATATGTTTTTTGAAACTAAAAAATGTTACAGTTTCATAACATGAGTGATGTTAAAGAAGTGTGTGCTTTGAAACTGAAAATTTTCACAGTTTCATAATATGATTTGTACTACAATGAATATGAAAGGAGTGTTGAATAGATTTGTGGTAGGATAGTATAGAAGAGTTTGAATACCTTTTCAAAGTGAGCAAGGCTGATGTGTTTCCACTTGGAGTACATTTTGCCAAGGTTCCATTTCATAAACCTTGGGAAGCCTTCTTTGTTGGATGGTCGGAGGAGTTTACTGTGCTCACAGTACCAGTACTGTAAAAAAAAAAAAAGTTGAAATATGTTAGATAGTTAGAAATAGGTGGATGCCTGATATTTTTGTGGGAAGTAGTTGAGTAATGTGTTTACCAAGAGTAACATGACGCATCCAGTGACATGCCTTGGGTTGTTGTTTGCATTTGCCATTGAATTCATCAGTGTGTCTTTTATTGCCTCAATCCAATTGTACTTCTTGTTGTTGTTGAGATTGTCAACATAGTTGAGGAAACTCCAACTGAGTGTATGGCCTGTTGTGGGCATGAGAAGTTTCAAGCACAAGTAAAGGGTGATTACCCTTGCAAGATCTTGACGATCATTGGTTGATTTTCCTTTTTTTGTTTGTTGAAACATTTTGGTCAAAGACTTGCCATCCAATCTCTTGACTGATTTGCATCTTCGTTTGTAAAATGGAAGCTCAAAATCCTTTGGTCTTGCATAGGATTTGGTAGTGATGCTGTCTTCTCCACAGTCGATATCAAAAATGAGCTTGACATCACTGCTTCTGAGTTTCATTTCCTTTTTGCCAAGTACAAATGATCTTTTTCGTTTGTTGTAGAGTTTTGTCATTTCTGCTACAATGGAATTGTAGCATCTGCACCAAGAGGCCTTCAGTTGTGTTGAGGAGAGAGCATTTATAAGGGGCCAAAAAGGGGTTTTTTGCAGCTCTGTCTGTTGGGCTTTTGTGAATTTGACCCCCTTCAACAGTTTGATTACCGTTCCGATGTTGGAACGATAATTAAACTGTTGGACTCTCTTTGCAGGGACTGCTGTTTTTTTTTTCTTTTGATGCCTTGGTTTTTGTTTTGGGAGTTGATTGGCTTTCTTGGAGCTTTCTTTTTTTGGTTGGAGGAGCTTATTGGTTTTTTGTTGGCTTTCTTTTGTTTGTTTTTGTTGTGGTTGGAGGTGTGGTTGGTGTTTGTTGGGTGGGTGGGGTCTATGGTGTAGTTCTTGGACTTTTTCTTGTAGGTGGTGTGGTTGTTTTGTGGGTTTTTTGGTGGGATCTGTTGGGTTTGGTTGTTTTTGGGTGTGGTGGTTTGGTTTTTTGTGGATGGGGAGATGGTGGTGGCATTTTAGTGGATACAGGAGATGGACTTTCAAAAGAGGAGGTGGTTAAATCCCTGATTAGATTTGTGGGCATACGGGTTTGTTTCTTCCAATATCTTCCAACAGCTATTTCTGAAAAAATGAAAGTGACAGCAGGGTATGAGTAATATAGTGACAAAACTGTATAATTTTGAAGTTTTATATGCAGTTTAATATGAAGTTATATGTATTTTGTTGGTAACAGTTACGAAACTGTATAATTTGACAGTTTGATTTGCACTTTATAATAAGTTAGCTATTTATTTTGAGTAGTGGTTAAACTGTGTAATTTTGCAGTTTCATTTGCAGTTTGAATAAATTTAGATATGTTACTTGTATAGTGATGAAATGAAACACTATGATGTTGCAGTTTTTATAAGGAAACAGTATGAACAATAGGAACAACCCATTCTATTTTGTAAAAAGCAACAATAACAACAAGAAGATTAAAAATTCAAAAATAAGAATAAGAGAAGCCAATATTGAACAACAAGAATAAGAATAAGGTGTTGAATGTGTAAAAAAAGGGATTTATGTGTAAAAACAGTGTTTAGAATGTTTAAAAACAGGGGACTATATATATATTAAAAGAGGGTTTATACATTTGGAAGTATGTAAAATGTGTATATAAGAAATATGAAAGAATGATGTACAAATGTGAATGAAAAATAATGAATAGGTGAAGAGAGATGTTATTTTTTTTCTCCATTTTTGTGAATCGGAAGTCAGGAACTATGAAATC
>NW_021037379.1:0-19281 GCF_004153795.1 Camellia sinensis | reverse complement strand
AGTCCATGGCGCCCGAGACTGTCGCGTTGGGTTCAACGAACGCCAACGTGGCCCCTGGGAGTATAATGTTTGGAAAGTGCACCTCGAACGGCCATGGCGCAGTAGGCGCTGCCAAGAAAGTGGAAACAGAGTTTAGAGTATTGACACCCCTCTCCTTACAACGCTTATCCTGGGAAGACCATGGCTGCATGCAATGAGGGATGTTCCCTCAACATTACAACTAGCTATTACGAATTCCTAACAGAGCATTGGATTGAGGAGTGTTCAGAGGGATCACTGCAAGGCAAAAATTTGCTTATGGCAGTAATGAAATTCACCTGCAAACATACGAGAGAGCAGAACAGCAGAGATTGAAGATGAGGACATGAAGTCCTGGAGGATTATCGGGCAAAGAGCCACCGAGAAGAGTGAAGGAAGCCCCTGAAGAAAATCTGTTGCCAGTAAAGGGATGAACAACGCTCTTCCTTCTCGCTCGGCCCTTGGTTGAGGAAGAGAAAAAAGAGTTAGAGGCATTCTTTAGAGCAAACATTGAAGTATTCCGGTACTCCTGAACACGCCAGAAGTCGGGGCGCTGCCAAGATCCCTGACATTGACCTCCCTGGACCCCGTTTAGCTCACTGTGCAGACACTGGACGCGTGTGAACGTTTGACAAGGTCTCCTAGAGAACCTCAGCTTCATATACACAGTCAGGCGAACAGATGGCAAGAAGTCTTTGGAACCACGCGTTTTATGTATCCATCACAGCATGTTAACATTCTCGTAAAAAGCACAACTGTGCAGGGTTGGATTCAGAGCAGGTACTAGATGGAACATACTCATAGTAACTTCACTCGAAATAGGAGAAAAGCTCGAGCAGCCAATATTCGAAAATACAGAGGCTAAACTAAATAGAGTTCTGGTATGTCAAACATGGTTCTGTGTGCACTAAAGCCACTGGAGAGTTAGAATGAAGAAAAAGATGGAGGCACTAAGACAATGCGTAGGCGTCTGCCCGACCCCTTCTGCGAACATACCAGCCACAAGGTGCATCTGTACACCCACACAACAAACATAGTTATCTAACATAACTACCATTCCTCAAAAGAATTGCACACCCAACCAACCCATTGAGTGCGCAACGCTGACCAAACATCCAACTTCTTTTTCAAGGTCTTGTACATGGGCGTCGCAATAAATAGTGTAATTAGTTTAGTCTTCCTGCACTGCCATTAATCCACCGAAAGAGCTAAACTCTTTAGATCCCAGCGACATAGACATGTATATATTGTAGCAACCCAGCTGAAGAGAGGAGCAAGTATTATCCGCTAACAAATAGGGCACTGTGTAATTCATGACTATAGAGTAATGATCTAGCGATTTTTCCGTTGTTAAACAAATAGAAGATTGGCAGAGACAAACATGAATACCGTACTCGAAAGATTAAAGAGGCTTCATGAACAGACCAACGTTCACTCTCTACACAAACAAAAACGCAAGAGATCATTAATAGCCATAACGAGGCACACAAAAGCTAAGTGTGAATATGACGAGTGTAAAAATACACCATTATATATGTTAAATATGGTTGTGACACAGAAACAGAGGGACAAAAAGTAGCATAGCAACACTCTGCAGAGAGGACTAATTATAGCTGCAAGACTTCGAAAGACCTTACCGAATACATGAGTGCGAGATATATGTATTATCATTACCAGTTACCTTCGACATCAATACCACATCTCGTAGACGAGATGGAGTAGAGGAGTTAGCGTCCAGAAGTCATAGCTTCTTACGGATACTCCTAAATTGAGCTCCCACCAGAACCAGAGGACAAGACCACATCTGAGAGAAACAGGTAGCAACAAAGAAAAGACAGAAAAACGATTCTATAAAAAAGCCATCTTATTAGGGAAAACTGACACAGAAGCACACGGAGAACTATTTCAGATTAGCCCTTAAACAGCGAGTGAAGATTAATCCAAAGAACATTAAGCTAGCAGAATATATGGACTAGAACAAACGATCCATCAAGGCTGCAACTGTGAATAGGTCATTCTGATAATAAGATCAATCCTCAACGACTATGTGAGACGAATGAGATGTCAAACCGTCACTTTCACCTTAATGGTGAAGAAAACCATCAACAGGACATTCCTCTTATGGACAGATAAAGAGTATGTCGAAGTGTGTGCCAGCCTTATGCGGGCCCTGATGGCTATTGTATAGGAACGATAACACAACCATACAAGGACTTCAATCCTAAGTAGTGTATTACTGTCAAACATGGCACACGTACCTGGAGCACGCGGAGAGACTAAGTATATATCTTTATAGCACGCCACTATATGAGAAGTCACAGTTATCACCACGAGAGCGCAATGACATGTGACAATGCGCGGTATATATCAGTAGAGGGATAAGAGGGGGTAGAGAGAGCAAATAGGTCAGTGTATACTAAGCGCACGTAAAAAACCTCTGGCCATGCAAATGCTCAATGAGTGACCAAATGGTTTTACCTGTTCTTTTTTCTCACAGGAAAGCTAACACTCAGCTCTTTTTGCATTATATTCTGTGTCTTGCACATAGTTAAAACTTCTGTAATCTACCTTATCTCTTGTGCATTCAAATGCTCAATCAATGATTGTGGTGTTTTTTAACTATAGCATTAATTTTGCACAACTCATCTTTGAAATGCGGTCTTGCGTGATTCGCAGTAAACGCTGAAGATCTGAGCTAGAGTAAGGGAATAGCCCGAGACCAGTAGAGAGCGAATTGAGGTGGAGGTGACTAGGAATCCAATAGGTATGACCTAGAATTATGGCCTGACGCCTATGGGAACTAGCACATCAAAGACAGGCTGAAGAGTAGTTTTGTCGACCTTCTCTTACTCTAGTGGCCGGAGCTAACACACTACAAGGACGCACATATATGCACACATGCGGGAGACAATGCCACTTAGAATGTGAGATTGCCCCGAAAAGGGATATTAGGTAGGTGATTAAGCACAAAGCCTCACAGATATGACAATCCAAAGAACACCCAACAATAGGTAAGCTAGGCTAGTGCACAAAGGAAGAGAAGATCGAAATTTCTCAGGTTCCTCTGACAAAAAAGCAAGAAGCAAATTTACATCAATGACGCAGGACATCTTCTATCACAAAATACAACTGGCATATTTTGTTCTATTAAGGCGGAAGACTCCAAAGGTTTGCCTATCTAGAGCATGACTGTGATACCAGGAGATAGCAAAGCACAGCAAGGGCAGGATATAGCTGATCTAGTTGATCTCCAGATGGGCAGATACTGGAGCAAAAAATCATATCACGATCTTTGGGGCTTCAACAAAGGCCTCAGAGTAACTGACTGAAGACAGGATGAAAAGTGCACAACACACTATGAATTTTAAGTAAGATATTAGCTGGCGGGTAAGCATGGAAGTAATATCACGTTCGATGACAGAGTAATAGCATATTATGCTCTCGAGACTCCCCACGTTCACGCGTCAATCACGACACATTAATTTCAGCACGCATTATACGCACACACAACACGCATTAACATAAGGGAGATATCCCTATCTGAGTGTATTTTTTGATCCGTGTGCGTCTCTTCTTTTTTTCTCAAAATAAAAGATATGACGAACAAAAAATGAACAAGCCCACATTATTTTTTTTTAATTAAAATACAACACCAAAAACCCAAAAGCTAACCAATAACAAACTTAAACAACAAGTTCAAGTTTCTCAGCTCCAAACTGCTTTAGTGACGACAACCAAACACGGTTGTGATGGAATTGCTATACAGTTCTCTTTGGTTGATGTGCGTGTGACGTGTTTGGTGTCGTTGAGTTTCCGGAGGTTCTCCTCCGTGTGGCCTCCCCCTGCAATAGGCAGCACCGCCGTCTCTCTCTGCCGACTCAGTAGGTCTCTCCTCCAACTTCCTATGATCCTGCTTGTGTGTTTTGGTCTTATGCACCAAACACCTTGTGTGGTTACTAATGAGAGAGAGCTGTGCGAGCCGATCAGCGAGACTATAGGGCCTAAATAAGTGGGGCGCATGACACTCACTGACACATCACACAACCACAATGATGACAAACAAAAACAGGTGCTCACATGACGTTGTGAAAACGCGCCCACCGTGCTTTTTCTTTGGTTGCCTCCTTTTACCTTACCCAGCCAAATGTTAGGAGCGTCTAGGAAGTTCTCCGATGATAAGTCATTGCCCATCAACTGTATTAGAATGATTGTGTTCGTAGTTCTCCCGACATCCTTTTTTTTGGCCAAATTCCGCATTTTTGGGTCTGGCCGACCCACTATGCATCTGCTCCTTTGCAGATATTTTATGCTAGCTGGCATCACTTTGTTCCCTCATACACCGATCATTGTACCATGAGTTCTTGTGGAATCTCTACCTGCAGTCATTATTGGCTAGTCATTTTGCTTATTTGTAGCGCATTGTCAGATTGAACCTTCCTCGTGCATATTTGGTCTCTCTTAAGAGGAGGCCACATACTTGCCCTCATCTACTTGTCTCAGGTTAAACTCAGATTTCTCTTATATAGAGAGGTTCCTCAGCGTTTATAGGCAGTGTTTTGTGTAGGTATGTAGCCTATCTATATCCTATACAATCTATGTAATTACTCTTCCTCCTCTTCTACTATAGGCATTTTGCTTTGTTGATTCTCTTTTCCGTTTTATCTTATTGTTGGCACAAACACAAGAGCCAATCGGTATTTACACTTCCTTCAATAGCTACTAGCGAGTGTACTAAAGAGCAGCTGTCTTTCGTAGGTGATTACCTCGTTTTTTTTGCATACACTTGTGTTTGTATGTACCACCAAAGAACAGAGCGAGATGCCTCGTTGTGTTTTATGATACGAGTTCGTAGATGCAAGAGGTAATTGGTGAAATCTTTTCCTACTCATATTTGTAACATACTGGTTTGCAGCAGCTCAATTTTTCCTCTTCTCTGTTCCTTTTCGATGCATAGCTTTTTTACCTATATGGCAACTGTTTTTAAGGCAAGCTTCTATTGACAATTACATGTATATTTATTATGAGCAGATCAAATCTAATTTTTTGAACGTCTGTTTTACAACAGTAGTATGGTTTAATCGAGTGTGTTTTGAGCCTTGAGGTTGTTTGAACCCCTCTTAGGCAGGCTTATTTGAACCTCTTTGATTGTGTCATTAATGTGCTCATTTTGCTCCGTGCACCTTGGGTCCATTTGTGTTGGGCCTCCTCACCACTGGAAAAAATCTTTCCAGGTGCCTTAACAGTGTGAATGGAGCATTACTTACTGTTTCACATCGTTTTTGAGATTTCTTTGTGAGGATGGTTTGTCATTCAATTATAATGAATAAAGTTAAGAGATTCTTATACAACTGAGTATTACACTCCACACATACTCCTCTTCTGCTTCTCTATAGTCTCTGCTATGATGAAAAGGAGGCCTATTTCTTCTGCGATGCATTGTACAATGCATCGAGAGTGAGATACACTAGCTTAACTGACGATTCATTTTCGTTGATAACTGTTTGTACCTTGCCCCTCAGCTTCGATATGCCCGCCATGAAAGCAAGAAATTGTTTATGACCCTCTTCACCTTGGATCTTTAAAATACTGTGAGTGTCTATTTGTTGCCATTATTCTCTTTAACTCAGATGATACAATTCCTGCACTTTCATGTGCAATACCGAAGTGATAGCGAGTGTGGGTGTCTCTTTATGTGCCCAAAGGCTACAGCACGTAAGGGTATCGTCTCTTGAGAGCTATATAGGCTGAACTAAATCCTTGCATTACATGCCATTTGTAACCAGCATATTGGAGTTTCCTGTTCGCCAGAGTTCTATCCATTGTAGCTTTCTTATCCGTTTTTTGTGCTACTTCCTCTCGACTATAGGTTCCTATTAATTTTGAGTTTATCTTTGCGCATTGATGTGTATTTGTATGGCAGCAATGCGATGTTAGTGAAGCAGTTTCCAAAATGTGAGTGTGTAGTTAGTTCTTTTGTGCATGTCTTTCACAAAAGAAGATTTTTAGAATTTGTTAAACAAAAGCAGCCAGTGATAGTTCTTTGGTTAGGTTTCACGTACTCGCAATCCTCATCATAATCCTCAAGCATGCTTCAGTATACCAACTTTAATGAGCACTACTAAAGGGCCACAACTTATGTATGCCTATTTTTTTGGTTTCTTGTTTAGGAAATTCCTACATGTTCTCTATAAAGGTGTTGAATGGTTTGCACAACGCAAGTGTACTGAATGTACTTGCAACTGTCTTGGAGCGTATCGTACAAACTTTACTCAGTGTGAGGCCTTTGGACCACTTAACCCCCTCAAATAGCCGTAACTTTTGGTTAGTAACATTATTTCAAAGGTGCGTGTAATTAACCGATGCTTGCATACTTGCGAGCTCAAGTGATCGATCAAACACTTTTTTCCTCTGACATTGAATTTGGCTTTAAAAGGTTGTTGCCTGGATTCTGGAATTTTCTATCCTACATAATTGAACCAGCTTGGAGAAATTTGACAGCTATGTCATTCTTTCGAGATCTTGCTCGTCTATCAAAATTCATATGTTTTTCACACAAGTCCTACTATCTGGTTCTTCATTGAAAGGTTCGGAAAACACTAGATGTGAGACCTTATGAATTGGTATACTTGAGCGCATAAACGGGTTTTACACTCAACAGAAAGGAGAGTTCTGCCTCTGACCATGTGATCCCAGTAATTGAGTATAAGCTATATCCGCAAGACTCCACTATTTGTGTCAACGATGCCCATGATTCATAGCTACACTCTACAAAATATTGCGGACTAATATGTGTCCACCTCAAGTGTAGTTAGTAACAATGATTTCAGGAGAGGTCTATAAAGATTGTGTAAGAATTGTTCGAAATGTAGCTCAGTATTAACTATTGTTTGCTAGCTAACGTGATTTTTAAGATCTCTTTTAAGTGGGCTTAAAATAAGATTGCCTTGTTTGATACTTAAGTGTTTGGCCAGTTCTGTAATCATGTCACCACACCTTATAGTCGTAATTTGGTGGTTGTAGTTTTTGGGGATTGTCATACCATTGCTCTACCCACTTATAGCACTGTGGACTCACATCTGTTTTGTGTGGTTCAGTTAGGCCTTGCTACTTGGCATTGCATGCCATAGAATTAGTTTAAGTCCACCCCTTTGCATGTTGTTGCAGTGCCTCACGCTTGTGTGAGTGGATTTCGCAAATTACTTAGTTGCATGTCAGTATGAGAATTTTTGAAATAAGAATGATGAACATGAAGTCACGATGCTGCTTTCCAAAAAAGAATTAGCTTTGCAGTGCATTGAACATTCCCGTACTAATGAGGGTGTCAGTTGAGGTGAGTCCTGTAGGACTCCAGATGAATGTCTATTCTTCACATGAGATCTGTTACTCACCTCATGTTCTTATACCTTAGGTTGTGTGCAAAATCCTACAATTACAACACTCAAGATTCGCATTCTCGGCTCTAAAATATATTGTTTAATATAGAAAACAATAAAAAAAATATACCTCCATGAACGCCTACCGTGACTGCCATAGATTGCAACCTTGGCAGCATGCTATATCCTCTTTGAGTTATGTGATAAAATGAGAGAGGTGGCCCAAACTAAGAAGATGGTGAGTGGGTGGTGAGTGAGTGATAGTGCATGAATATGTTTAAAGGCAGAATAGGTTGAGTAACTCACACAATCCCTCTTCATGCATTGACTATAATACAATTCCAAATTACGAGCAAGTTACCTGAATCAAACATGCAATACACCTTGGTTCCTTGGGCCAATAATGCAATGGAAAATGCGCAGATTGGTATTGGTTTTACGTGGAAAAACTCGAAACGAATTTGAGAACATCCATCCAAATCCCTTTGATCATGAATATTGATAAAGGGGTGTGAATTAGGTGCATACAATTGCTTGAAAATGCCTAGTGATTTGCCAAAGAAATACCACGGGCAACGTGAGAGTCCATCTGAGCCCACTCTAATCGAGACTTTCACTAATGAAGCTAATTTTTAGAGATGAAAATAATAAACAAGATATCTGCACAAGGACAAGATTTGTTAGTCAGCTCTCCAATTACAGCTAGCCATCGAATGCTGCCCAGACATAGCCGAGCCCTATGACAATTCCAACCATATTAATGTCCTGGTGCTCTCGCGAGAGAATGGATTAAATTTGTGGCCGGGCACTCTTAACCAGGACAAATGTCTCACTCATTGGACCTGGTGACTCAACTCCCTCAGTGCTGGTGGTGTTCCCACAGCGATGTCCCAAGCTCCGGATTCCCAGCCGAAGGCAACTTTGAGAGAATTTATGCAGTCTTCAGAGAAAGATTAACAGTCAAAAAAAGCTTCAGGCTCGGAGAGTCAGAGTGCCTTCACTTGTGCAGAATCCACGCCGAAAATATCAAACTCTCTCTGGTCTAAGTATGGCGATATCATAACCCCAACGACGACGAGCCTTTGATGTACTGAGCTGAAAAACGCCCGCCCCGCATCTTTTTAAACTGCCACATATGGGGAGGTGTGAAATACTCATAAACCACCTCCAATTTAGTCGAAAAAGCTTCCACAAAAGTATCCCCAGATATAAACCCTGTTTAACGATTGCTCTCAAATATATGCATAAGTAATATGGAGTAAGTAATTTAATTTGTTAATTAACTTTAAAATATGGCTTCCCTGACTCGCGTCAAACACTGATTTGAATATATTATATAGTTGTAGGTTAAGTAATCTTAGATACTCTGCTATGCATTATCTCCTTGTCGGCCGCTCTCCCGATCGCCGATCACGCAGGGTACACTAATTGTAACATAAGCTTGGGTGGTGTCGTGCGCCCATGTCTCGATTCCAGAACCGCTCTTCACCGAATCAACAATCTGCGCGTTCTTTCTCCCTTTTACTTACCTAGTCATTTATTTGATGGTTAGTATTGGACAGACATGGTTTTATGGATCCCTTTATGCATACTTAGTGCTAATGCTATGCGTTGCATCCGAGTCTCATCTAGTCAGTAGCTATGCAACCATGGCTTTCACAGCGCATCAACTGGCTCTGAACATGCATGAGAGAGCTATTTAAAATCTATCACAATACTACAATTACCTCACAGTTGACCTTTCTGTGCATTTTCATATTGTTGCATAGGCGCTTAAGATTAGCAGCCTGATCTATGATTCTGCATTCGTATGCGTTGCTTGGGAGCCCCACACATAACAAAGCTATCTGCTTGGATCATGCGAGATTGATATGCCCTAACAGTTCTTGTCTTGGCTCAGAGTAAGGGATTTTGTAAGATTCTCTACTGCCTTTATGCGCAGATCGCATCTGACGTTGAATGTGTCAAGATGCACAGCGAGTGAGATTACATGAATGAGGACTACTTAGCTTATGTGAATTATCGAGCGGGTGCTTGATGCCTGTGGGTGAGAAGGTGGAAAATTGGTTTGAGTTTGAATCAACTCGTTGAAATCCCGTGCTTTAAGCCTACTTGCGAGTAGCTAAATTTCACAATACAGTTTTCAAAGCAATACATTAGAATGCAAATTTGTTGCATTTTGCTTCGGGATATGAAGATGTTTTTTTGTTCCCAATTTAGGCGCCGATGTTGGTCTATACTTTTAAGTCTTGTGCGTCCGTGCCTGGTCGGGCATATAAACCTGTAATCCGCCTGTGGCCGTTAGGGCTAATAACGGGCATCAACCAAAAACACATAATGCCTTTCAAACAAGATATCACGGTTATAGAGGCCGACTTTTGATCGGGCGAGAGGGTGCTCATAGCTGAACCTTTCCCAATCGTACCCCACGTTCCACCGAGCTGACCACGGCACCAACTTGGGTGATGACGGACACGTGGCTTCTGCACGAGCAGGGTTTCCCTAATTTCCCAAATAAAATATTTAGATGCAGACTCTGGTGGGACTCTGGGCATAGAGGTCAGTCCATGTGTGGCACTTCCTTTTCTAAAAATCTATTTTTCTCTCAAAACAATTTGCCGGATTTGGAACTCTTTGGTTCAGATTAGAAACCGTGACAATTCGAGAGTCGAACTGTAGTGAGCCCCAATAGAACACCCAACTGGAGCGGCGACTCACCCCTCGCGCGAGCTGACCTCGGGGCGTTGAGCGCGTCTACATAGTGTCCCTGTTAAGTGAGGCAGTCGTCACGACAGTCCACAGAGTCATATAGCCTTGTATCCAGTCGAGTGGCAATCTTTGGAACTTTATCTCGGCAAACTTCTCTGAACAAAAGAAAAAAAGAATTGCCGACGTACAAACAAGTGAAGGTTGGATTCGCATCTAAACACACGATGATCATGACAACAAACACCGCATCGTTGTAATCAACTTTAGAAGCACTAAACTCTAGACTAGTGCAATGAGAAAGTAAGCGAACCTGATGAAAAACTTAAGGCACAAATATTAACTCGGAGAGTGAAAGATGTTTTGTCAAAGGCGGGATTGCCCAAGTGTAGCAGCCACTAAAAAGCACAAATAGAACATACCTATGACAGCAATGTGTAATGTTGTTCAAAATTATGTTGGAGACGCAATGTTATTGGTTTGTGAGTATTTATTACAATGCTCGAAATGAATGAGGGAGTATTGCCTTGAGATGTTGGGGAAATACTTAACTCCGAATAAGAAAAGACCTGTGATATACCAAAAAGTAGGCGCCATCAAGAATCAGATCAGTGTTAGTAGTCATTTGAGAGTCAGAGAGAGTAATAATTTTCAGTATTACATTGACACAAACAGATAGTGATGAGCACATCTCTGAGTACTTATGATAATTGATCTTTCTTATCTTAATTCAATCAAATAACCACTTTTATTCAAGGCGTGTTAGCATCATACAATTCTAAAACAAAAAAAAAAAAAAGAGGGGATATGACGACAGTTGTATTCTACTTAGACTTCTTGTGCAGAACTGATAGCACTGAAAGTACTAAGATCCTAAGATATTACTGTAGAGACGCTACACATCTCTTGCTCACAGCCTCATACAAAAACGGGAATTTTTAAAAAAAGATATGACGGCTTTTTGAAAAAAACGCATCGCTCTAGATATCGTTGGTGATGTCAGCGGTGAGGAGTATATTGTATTGGGACATTTTGCGCGTTTTAAACCCGCCGCCTATAATAATACACGGCATTTTTAAAAATGTCACAAAGCTACAGCGGACGGCCTCTGCACTTACGTATTGGTAACTTTAATCCACAAAAATGAATTAGCGTGCGTTTTGATAAGTTATATATAAGCGGCGTTTTTTAAACGCCACTAAAAGTCAATTCCAGCAGTACCCTGAATTGATATATCCTCCATCTTCCATCTCCATCTCCATCTCCATCCCTACACACTGGGTCAGACCCTACTCCATACCTACCTTTTCTCAATTGGATGACAAAGCTATAGTTAAGAATTTCCAATAATTTCCAATGTTCACTTGACAGTGAGAAGAGGAGACAGATTTTCAACCCGTACTAATGTTATCATTATTGAGAGACCAGATTTTCAACCCGTACTATGTAAATATTTATTTGTAATTAATAACGTCCTAGGGTGGCCTCTCTTTAGTTACCAAATAATTGGAGTAAGACCCGTATAGTTTGTTTTAATGTTACTATTCTCTGGGACTCATCTCGGCCATTTTAATAATTTAAATTATTAATTTTATAAAACTTATTGAGATTATTTATGTAAAAATAAAAAAATTAATTAGATATCGATGATAATCATGATAGAATCGAATCATAAAATTATGTAAAAATAATAGATAGTTCATTACTAAGGCCTCATTTGGTATGTTATAGTTTTAGCTTAAAAGATAAAATATTACTAAAAAAATCAAAAAGTTTATAACTTATATCAAAAAATCAAAGATTTCTTTTTCTTTTTTACTTTTTGCACATCTTTTCGTAAAAAATTAAAAGTCATTCCAAACATACTAGTTTTTTTTACTTCATATTTTAGTCAAAAAGTAAAAAATTACTAAAATAACTTGTTCCAAACAAGGCCTAAATCATATTTCTTGTGTGTATATATTGCATTATTTTATGATTAGATCATATGTTTATCAATATCTGATTAACTTAATTTTTTATATTGTATCAATGGGTCTTATAAAAATAAATGTTCGAATTATTGAGATAAAACTATGGTGGGCCCTAGTAGGCCAACAAACTACTGTGTTAAATTTGTTTGTAAGAGTATTTTCAACAGGAGAGACAGTTATATTATTTTAAACATTTTGCTTATTTTCATTATAGATATAGAGTAGAGTTCCAACAATATGAGAAATCATATTATTATTTTGTCTCATTAACTATTTACTAAGCCTCCGTTTGGGAAGTGGGTTGGCTTTTTGGCTTTTTGACTTTTTTAGCCTGGGCTAAAAAGTTTGGTTTGGGAAGAGCTTTTTGGCTTTTTGGCTTTTTTGATTTTTTTTGTGAGAGGAGAGTGTAATGATTATGGGTTGGATGTGATGTTTTGTTTGTTGTGGTTAAAATAGCCTATTTTGTCTTTTGTGACTATTTTAGCCCAACCCAACTTGCCAAACACAGTCTAACTACATATGAAGAGTCTTAAAAATTTAACAATTCAATTTTAGAAGGAAGGAGTATCAAATATTAATTATATAATTAAGATTCATGCCTGAAAGATGCCCCCTATATAAAGTAAAATAAAAAATATATTATATCAAACACATCATGTAAAACACATGATCAAATTTTATTTGAAGGTATTGTGTATTATTTATTTTATTATTTTTTTGAACTAGGAAAAAAAAAAGTTTCATAGGGATATAATAACTTTTGTAAGCCTAGACTCTGGTCAATTAATGGCTAGATTTAACCTAATTTAAAAGAAAGGACTCTCACCGAGATAACAATCGACTCCGCATTCACTCTAGAACAAGAGTCTTGGGATTTTGATTTTGTAATAGGAATACAACACAATCTTTTGAAAAATGTCACAACCCAAGTCTCAAATTCATACATCTTGGATGGAAGGAGGACAAAACTCCACTAGACCACCACTCTAGTTGTAAAGTTTTGTATACTATTGTTGGCTATATATTTTGTAAAAGCCAGTTGCAGTTCGACACGTGGCATAGTAAGGGTAATAAAGGAAGGTTATTCAAGCCTTTAATCCTGAGTACATGTGGCAATAACTATTGGTCCTCACATGATCTGAGTAACACTAGATCAAATAACGGGATGCAAGATGACGTGTCTTCAACGGTTACTCATATTCAAAATCCAGTACAAGAGGGAAGCTCAACTGCCAGTAATGGCGTAATGGAGCTACTTTTAAGGAAGCATGATCAGCGATCATGGAGGAGCAGTTCGACGGATCGAAGTGCAGTTCGAAGGTCATCACTGACGAGTATAAATAGCAGAGCAGCCCCCAGGAAAAAGGACGGACTCAGATCATACAAACCAGTCATTTACTTCATATATTTTCTTTTCCAGTCATTTACATTTCCAGTCTTTAAATACCTGTTCTTTAAATACCTGCACTTTAAATACCAGCACTGCACTTCGATTCATGGGAGTAGCTTTAAGTAGATTCAAGTAGATTGCTGTTGTAAACCTCTCTGAGGCTGAGTTCGGACCATTGTAAGTGTTCATTTTTATGAAATACTTCAATTGTTCTTCATATTACTGTTATTTTCTATTAACTTCTCCTAAATCAAGCCACCAGTAAAAGTCCTCTTCATTGAGGCTGAAAAGAACTAAAACACAATCGTCTGATAATTGGTTGGCAAACACAATTTCTGTAAGGACTGATTGATCCTTGCTGGCACGCTCACATTCACAAAAACACCCTTCGAAAAGCCAAAAAGCCAACAACTATGATCCAACTCAAGAACTAGTAGGAAAATGTTCGAGATCTTAAACAGATTTCTACAATGATGTGACAAGATATGTGTCAATTTCTAATTTATTACACATTTAGGCCTCGTTTGTGAACTGACTATTCTAATAATTTTTTAGCTAAAATATGAGATAAAAAAAATAGTATGTTTGAGACAACTTTTTGATTTTTTACGAAAAGATATGTAAAAAATAAAGAGAAAAAGGAATGTTCAATTTTTTGGTATAAATTATAGATTTTTAAAAAAATTTAATAATTTTGGACTTTTAAACTAAAATTATTGTATGCCAAACGAAACTTTAATAATGATAAACCCAACTTTGATACCACATATTTTAAATAAATTTATAAGTATAAATGGATGAACTTCTATCAGTACTCTAACTAGTGTTATGGGTTTGTCTTTGGAGCGTCAGACCCGAAGGGCACCTAAATAAGGGAGGTCCACATGGCATAAGGCAGCTGTTATTGGAAAGTGAAATTATTTGGTGCTACAGTGTCCTATCCTCAGTCAATTACCAATGGAAAATGTTATGGATCCTAAATAAATTATCAAATTTTTTATCAAATATTTACATGAGTGTGAGACCCACACAAATCACATATGTGTGGGTCTCACACCTATATGAAAGGTTAGGTTTGATAGAAAATTTAATAATTTATTTGAGATACATAATATAACTCATTACCAATTATTATGTCTTTGGGTACTTCTCCATTTACCAATAGAAATCAATAGATTCCATCCTTTCTATTAATTGGGGCATCTCCCACACTTGTTCAAATGTTCATCCTATTTAAATTTGATGAAATATATATATATTTTTTCTATTTCAACCATGACATCGAACGCATATCAAATGAAGACAATATTAGATTTTTCATTAAATTAAGGAAGCATTTAACTTTTTATCAAATTTTGTAGATGATCATTGGTGGACGACTGGCCGGTCAACCGGGTGAATGACCGACTTGGGAAAATTTCCTGAAAATTTGCTTTAGAACGAACGACTGACCAAACAACTAACTGGATAACCAGCCAGATTTGATGAAACAATTGAAGTGTAACATATCAGATAAAATTTTTATTTAAATTTAATGAAAAATTTGAGTAAATGCTAGAGTTGCTCTTACATGGCCAATTTAGGACACCATATGGCTGTTGCTCTTGGAGCAGTAAATAAATTCTCTGTTGGGATGGAATGCACTTGTTTAACTGACGCATGGACACATGTCATTGTTAGGGGTGAGCATGGTTCGAATTGGGGTAAAACCTGAACCAATCCGTTATCTACAGTTCCTGAAAAATTAGAACTAATCCAATCCGTTTCAATGGTAAAGCCAATCCGAACCAATCCGTTTAAACACGGATTGGATTGGTTTAGGACCACGTATTCTATAGCGATCCCGGTTTTCCCTTCCTTATTTACTATTTTCCGGACTCGGTTTCGTTGATAGTTGTTGTTGTCTGTATTTCATTTTCATCCTTTAACTCTTTGTATTTGAGTTTAGAATTGTTTTGGACGTGTTTCAAACAGGTTGGTTGAGCTTTTGTCCCAGCTATTGATGCCCAGATTTTTAGTGGTCCGCTCGAGCGGGTCTTCTTGCGCTCGAGCGGAGTTTGCACACCTTCAATAGTTTGTCCGTCTACAAAAATACTGTAGATGTGTTTTTCACGCTCGAACTGATTTCTTTATGCTCGAGTGGGTATCCTTGCGCTCGAGTGGGTGTTCGATGTCTGTAAAAATACTGGAAGAGGGTAATCTACGCTCGAGCGGGTTTTCCTTTGCGCTCGAATAGGTGTTTTTTGCAGTTGTTTCTTGGCACTCAAGCGGGTATTATTGCGCTCGAGCGGGTCCTGTTTTTGTGCTTGACGCTCGAGCGTCCTATTCTCCACTCGAGCGGACTAGTCGTATATTAGATGGCAGCTGGATGATTTTAAATCACTTTTCACACTTTCTTTCTCTCTCTTACTTTTCAAAACCTCTATTGGAGAGCACCTTACTCTAAAACTTCAACTTCTCTCTAGGGTTTGATCTAGTTTGAGTGATCCACCCCCTTAGTGTCTTTGTAAGAAGTGTAGAGCTTGGCTTAGGCTACCTATCAATCCAAAAATCTTGGGATTTGGAGCACTTTCGATTTTCTTCACCTTCTCTTTTGGACTCCAAATTTGAGGTAGGGATAACTACTCATATTTATGATTTTTGACATAAACTTGTTGTCATTTTGATGTAATGTTGAAGCTAGGTAATTGTGGGTGTTAGGGTTTCAAATATGAAAAGAGGGGTTTGGGTTCTTTTGGCGAATGCATGTGTATTTGGGCCCTAAAATGAGATTGTAGTTGTTTAATGATAACATTTGGACCATTGGGTCAATATTGGAAAAAATGGGGAAAGTGCCATATTTGGGTTTTATTGGGTCATTAGTGTAATTAATGACTTTCATTGTAAAATAGTGAAATTGGGAAGTTATGAGTTGGCTCAAAATGGTTTGGAATTCAGGCTTCGAAAGAAGTTTGATTCAACTGAATTCAGAGATTTGGTCGAATTGACCTATAAGGTGTCTCGATATGAAGCATTATTAGAAGAGGAACAGGATCGAAATAATGCATCATATAAGACATATTATAGAGATCCTAATTATGAAATAGATGCAGCAGAGATTGTAGGCAAAGAACCTGTAATCTGTGAAGCATTAATTCATAAGGATACAATTATAGACCAGCAGTTTAAAAAGAAAGACTTTCACAGAAAATACTCTTTCGATTTAACAAAAGCAGATGACATCTTTGATCATTTGCTCGCGGCTAATTTCCTTAAGTTACCTAAAGGAATAAAACTACCATCTCCAGATGAACTGAAAGGAAAAGTATACTGTAAATGGCATAATTCTTGGTCTCACTCGACTAAAAACTGCATTGTTTTTCGAGACAGGATCCAAGAACAGATTCGGAAAGGAAGTTTGAAGTTCCCAGCTAAAACAGAAAAAGCCATGGGAATTGACAGTGATCCCTTTCCAGAAGTTGGAGAGGCAGCAGCCAATGTCATCACATCAGACTTTCAGAACTTGTCCTTGACAGAATTGGAGGAAGTCAATGTGCAGATGCATGTTGCTAATCAAACCAACATCAAGAAGAATGCTAGAAGCCCACCAGTTATTGAACAAGGTTTCTCGCACCAAAAGGAACACTTTGATGAAGAATCACTGGATGATGATTCTTTGGAAGCAGCGGTGATGCAGAGAATGTGCCCCAGGTGCAGACTCAGTTACAAGTGGTTGAAGGGGCTCCCAACTGATGGGAAGCAATACTACAGGGATGTTCAGAGACGTCCTAAGTCAGCCAATGTTTACAACAAAAGGCCGTATCCGGCTAGTGATAGGCAGAGACCACCAGTGGTTGAGCCTGTGGTGAACAGAATGCATGACAAAGGCAAGAAGCTCTTGCATGAATCCAGGCCACATAACTATTATAGAATGGAGAGTAGCCATTCTGAAAGAAAACTGGAGAGAGGTTCAGTTCATGGAATCAGAGCCAGAGATTGGCCCCCTAGACCAGTTTCACGCAGAACAGAAAATGGTCACCCTTATCGAAGGTCTGAATCAGATTCAAAACATGAGGACAAAATCAAGCACTTACCTTCACGGCCAGTTTCGAAGATGGCTTCGAAGGTGGAAAAGGGCAGTTCAGCGTCTGAATCAGCAAGTTCATGGGTACCTGGAGTCCCAGATTGGTTTGTAATGCAAAACAAACCTAGAGAATTGCCTGTTCGAGGAGATGCTGTAAACCAGGACAGGATGATCAGGCCTCCTATGGTAGCTCCGAATAGCTGGGTGCTGCTTAAACACCCAAAGACGAAGGAACCAGGTATGGTCCTAGTCATCTCAAGATCACAGAGGAGAAAAATTCAGCGCAGGTACACCCAATACCAGAAAGATCTGAAGGAAAGTGGAGAAAATTCTTCACCAGTCAAAACGGAAGGAAGGAAGAACCCAAAGTCAGACCATGCTCCAAAGCCGGTCCCACAGAGCAAAGTGGTCTGCAGCCGAGAACAATTGGCTAAGGTTCATGCCGAACTAACAGCCAGAGAGAAGTCCAGTCTAGTTGGATTGGAGAAGACTCTGATGGAGACAGATAGCGAGACCGAAGAAGAGAGTAGCGTAAGCCAGAAGAAAGAGGTCGTAGAGGAAGAGATGTTCGAAGCCTTCATGGCTGAGCAAACATTTCTGATTGAAGAGCCAGTTGAGAAAGATCCTTCGAAGGGATCAGTTAGCAATGAAATACCAGAATGCATCATGCAGGATGTTTCTGATGGAGTCAACCAGAGTAACCAAGAGGAGGAACAAGTACAGCCAGCCATCCAGTTTGGCTCGTTTCCCCCAGTATCAGTGAACATGGTACACATACTACCACAGGAATTCCAAGCTGGAGATGAAAATCAAGAAGGGCAGGAAGCTGATCTAGTTCAGATCTCTAGTGAAGACTCGCAAGCAAGCATGATGCAAGATAATTTCTAAATGGTTACCCCGATGGAAGATGAATATGAAAGTGAGGAAGTGGTAAGCATCAATCTATCGTATCCATTTGAGTACCCCTCGGATTCAATGACGCAGCACGTCAGGCCTTTGTACATCAAGACTTTCTTTGATGGTCCTGATAGACAATGGGGCAGCAGTAAACCTACTCCCGAAATCTTCTTTGAAGAAACTAGGAAAAAAGAATCCCAGGTTGATACCAACCAGCACAACCATTGCTGGTTTTGCTGGAGATAAGCAAATGGCTCAGGGGATTCTACCCATTAATTTAAGTGTGGGAACCAGGGATTGTATGACAGCATTCTTCGTAATCGACAGTAATGCTAAATACAATGCTTTGCTTGGAAGGGACTGGATCCACACTAACAAATGTGTGCCTTCTTCTCTACATCAGAAAATCATGATGGCTTTAGGCAATGGAGAGACAGAGGAAATCGATGTAGATCCTCAACCCTTCATAGCCTGTGCAGACTTCGCGGAGGCTAAATTGTATATTGAGGGAGTGTCGCCGCTCAGTATACTGATGAAAGATGATGATTCAGCCGAAGTAACGACTGATGAGGAAGTGGCACATTTGAAGCACTTAGTCAAAAAAGGTGCTGATGAAAAGGTTGTCCTTAGAGATGACAATGATGCCTGGCTATAGGCAAAGAGAGGAACCACAAGAAGCCAAGTCCTTGGCTTTGATTAAATTTTCAATATTGGATATAAAAGCAATAGTCCAGAAAGTTCAGGAGCAGGAGAGAGAGGCCATGATAATTGGCCGCAAACAGCAGCAGCAACAGGCTAGAGTTTTGACTCTTGGTAAGTACTGTGCCTTGGCCATTGAAACAAAAGTCCAGGAGATACAGG
>NW_021037376.1:0-15769 GCF_004153795.1 Camellia sinensis | reverse complement strand
TGAGGATGAAATGGTCTGAACCCAAAGAGGACCAAAATTAAAGTTAAAGCTATCATAATTTCTGCCCCAAAAGGACACAACAATAAAAAGATTAAAAAAAAATTATGCTTTTATGGTTTTAATGTGGCTCAACCCTGCCTGTGTAATAAATGCTCACTGTAGGAGCAATAACCACTAGGACAATTAAAAAGGACAATTAAAATGCTTTACACCTGGTTTGATTCTACACTATTTCTTTTGTCATCTTTCATGTAATTTTTGTTTTTGACTCATCTTGATTGTGGCTTATGATGAAATGGCTATTACTGTTGGTATATACAATCTGTCATGCATGGAACTTCAACTAATATTTTTGGTTTTATTTGCTAAATCATGTTTGGGGTGCTGATTTGGTTCATTGTTATTGAAGTTGTACGTGTCAGAAATAATCACTTGCATCAGTCTGAAGAACTTAAATCAACTAGGCATGACTTAGAAGGCTCTTGGGTGGCAAGGTAATGAATAGAGTAGTTATCGGATTTGAAATTTCAAATTTCACCAAAAATTGAGACAAAAATTACGCATTGTTTTGATGCTTGGCTTGTTTAATAATCGAGTCAAGTTTGAGTAGAGAGCTTGGTTTGAATGGGTTCGTAGACACAAAGATATATAAATTAATGTTTATTTTAATAATATATCAAGTATATTTGTATAGGTTTATTTTATTTATTTATTTATTGTTTATATTTAATGTTTGTGCAAACTTTCATATGGTCGAAGTTTGCTTATTGTTTACTGTTTGTTAATTTCTAGTTGGTCATAACAGATAACTTTTTCTTGGACATAATCATGTTGGTTGTTCTTTTGTTTAGCAGCAATCAAACATTGTACACTTTTAACTTTTTTATGTCTGGCCCTCTCTTACTTTTCTAGAAAAAGGAAATTTGGCTGTCACAGGGGGCGAAAATGAAAAACAATCCCTGAACCAATGTATGGCTGTCACAGGCAGCATCCTTGTGATTTGGCTTTTTGGGCGAAAATGCAAAACAATCCCTGAACCAATGTTAGCACTTAAATTGTCTGTTTATTTATTTTTTTCTAATCACTCACACAGGTTTGATTCTTGACTGTTTTATTTTATTTTTCCCTCCAAAATACTATGTATATTTCTTGAGAAAAGATTATCTGCTTGTTAAGAGACTGACATTGGATTGAATCTGTGTTTCTGTTTTGTATTTGACAGGGTTGAATAGTCACCTACATGTTGCAGGTAAAGCTTCCATTTTTTCACTTTTGTTCCCTAGGATGCTTTTTGGTCTCATAGTTAGCACATGTAGATTTTATCAGTTTAGGGTATAGCTAATGTTACCTGAAATTTAAAAAAAAAAAATGCCAAAGCCAGGGGGTTTTATTGGTTAGGGGTAAAACAATGTATCCTTAGTTTAAGTACAGCAGAGAGAATCTAATCTAGTGTAATATCACACATATTATTATTTAAGTATTCATAGTTTCTTCCATATTAAAAAGATGAGAGAGGTCTGAGAGATATCCTTTGTGCATATATCCACTAACATCTATTAGTCAATTGAGACAATCTAATATATTACATCAGATTCCTTACAGAAAACTATCATCTCAAAACTATACTGCATATCATAAGTCCCTGGTTTAGAAAATTTGAACGTGGCCCAAATTTATTTTGTTGTTTTCTCTTGTAATGACTTGATCAAATGATAAGCAGCCGTTGATAGACATTCAGTTTGTTATTTAGAAATGTATGAGATGAAAAATTCTGTTCAATACATGGTAAACTACATTAGCCAGACATTCCTATGATGGAAAATACATGGGAAAGCTTGTAAGCAAGCAAAAATTCACCAAAACATGTCAATGATTTAATATGCTGCTGATAATAAGTAAGCAAAATTTCACCAAAACATGTCAATAATTTAATATGTTGCTGATAATGTTTGAATTGGCATGATGCAACAATATTTTCTTTGGTGTTGTGACTGGTGTTTCAGTCAATCATCATGTCGACAAGGCAAAATTGAGAGCGACTTTTGAAGCAACTTTAGTCATTGCATGTTTTCGAATGGCCTAGTGTAGCTTTGAGTTTTTATTTATGAATTATGAAACTTGTGAATGGGACAAGGGTATCCATCTTCATCTTTGATGGATTGCAGAACATGGAGATTGATTAAAGCTATTAATGTGAAGCCAACAGAAACTAGGACTTGTCCTTCTCATGGCTGGTTAGTTTGCCAACCAAGTGGATTGGCCTTGGCCTCCCTCCTTGCAATAATGTATATTTTGTTTAGGACTGAAAATTGATATTGTATAGCTTAGTTTTATTCACCAACATGTTTTAGTGATGTTGAATTGCTGAGTATTAAATTGACCTTCTCCTTTCAGATATTGAATCACTTAGATTCTGTATATCAGTTGATGCATATATTTGTCAGATTTCATTATGTTCTCCTTCTATGATTGTGTTCATTTAGATCTAAATAAATGGAGGAAAAGAATGAGATAACAATTAGACAAGTGAATCAGGTGGTGCAGACTTAATAGCCATTCATCTTTTTATTCTGAATGGGAATCAATTTTGAATGACTACTGTGGTGAATGCAATGTGGCTTGATATTCTTTTCCTAGTTTTTTTTTTGTTTTTTGTTTTTTGGAGTAGAATGGAGAAAAAGGATTCACATAGCCTTCCCTACTTGATTGGGACACAAAGCTTATTTTGGTTTGGTTATTATTTTCTAATGCATTTTTTTGTGCCTGTTAATATTCGAGTAATTTTCAACATGGTTCTATTTTTAGAGTGACTAAATTTTATCCTAAAGATGATGGTCTATGTGTTGGCTTCCTCTGGATGTTTTGATTTTTATTTCTGACATATATATAGCCACTAATGTTTCTCCTTTTTAAAGTGTATTGGGAGTGTTGGGAATTTGTGTGGCGTGCATTTTGACTTCTCTCAATGTACACATTGAAATTGCCTGTTCTTTCTCTTCTAAGTAAGCATAGTGGAAAAATCACTGTAGCGCTAATCACCCAAATCTCACACACGAATCCCCACTTCCAGAGTCAGACATAAAATGTAGTTCATGTGAAGTAAGGTCCAGCAAGGGTGAATTTTTGTGTGAATCTAATAATAGTGAAATTAGCGCCAAGAGTTAAGATTCTTTGTTGTGGCAACAGTATTGTTTATGATGATATCTACGTCTCATCAATCTTGTGCTGCTTCGCACATTAATTTGTGGTTTTGGGTTGTTTTATGTTGTCCAGCTAGGTTACATTCGGTCGTCCGGTTTGTTTTTTTTAAAAAAAAAAAACACTAGTAAGTATATCACCTATTATTTAACTCGAAACAGCAACAATCAAATGCGGCTGCTCACTTCGAACATCGTGCTTGAATATGTATTGGATTTGTGAATAATCTTTTGATCCATGTAACATCCGTTGATGTAGTAATCAGCTATTCACTTTCTTGATGTTTACTGTTCATATTTTTAATGTATCTTTTTATTCACGATGAAGCAATAACGTCACTGTTACCCCAGCCGTCACATCTACTTGTCTCACACGTATCAGAAAAGGTAGAAGTAAATGTAAATCAGGGTACGAACTTTTTACTTATGTATGGATCGTTGTGTTCTGCTTAAGAATACACTACTTCTGAAGAACTGACAGGCTGCAAATGAGTGTCTTTACACAACCATACACACTTTGCCTGGGGTGAGGTGTTTTGCTGCTATGCATGGCTCTGTCTGTCTTGAGTTGACTTAGCTTTTATTTATCCAGCTTTTGATCAAAGTCTTGTGTTTTTTCAAGGAGGAGTTCGCGTCTATCCAACGTAAGGTATTGCTGATGGAGAAGGGACTCCTGGGTAACATACTTATGCACTTCTGTGTCTTTTGCTAATGATACCCTCTTCTCCCAAGTATGCTTTCTACATACTTTGTCAGTTTGAGTGTCTTTTTTCTCCTTATTATACTTGAAGACTATATTCAACGCTTGTCATCAAACATATACTTACCTTATTTAAAACTAATGGCTGACGTAGTCACGTACTACCATACTACTCCTTAACGTCCATAGCTAAATATTGACTGCCTGAGGGCAAACAGAACGAGTTTTTGTCTAAAACCTTTGCTGCGTCGCCAAAGATATGTATTACGCATATTTGAAATTTGAAGTAAACGATGTGAAAATTTTTCCTGTCTCTCTTATATTTTGTTGCCCATGTAGACTGTATCAAAGTTTGTTCTGGGATCATTGTATCACATATATTATTTCAATTGAATGGGATCGAATTGCAATAGAATTTTGAGATGACGTCAAGCATCATGAGTTTCTTAAGAAGCAAGGTTTCAAAGACCAATTAGAGGCAGGAGCATACTCATGAACTTGTCACATCCGCTGTTTCGTAACGTCTCACTTGCTGTGGATTTTCTTTTTCATTTTTCTCAATGTGTTATAGTATACTACTAGTTAAAGTAACAGGCAGTGGTGACTACTTGAACTCACTAAGATTAACCAGTTGAAGATCAGCCAGCACAAGTCCAATTTTCAGATGAAACAATACTAATTTCATTATCAAACATCCCTTACTTTTAAGCTATTGACAACTAGTTAATAATACCACACCAACCAAAGTTTAAGAGACAAAACGTATGTGTTTAGTCTTTTTTGTGTATTCTTTGGCTAGGTCAGTGTTGAGAAGTTTGCTCTAAGTTAAGTGATCAATCCGTGAGAATTACTTAACGGGTGTGTCTTGTGACATGACGTTCTCTTCCATAGCAGGTAGCGAGAGATAGAAGACATATTATAATTGAGTCTCGGCATGGGTTTAGGTTACGCGAACGTCTCTAGCCTTACATCAAGTCTATCTATAGACTATAGCGCCGACTGTAGAAGATAATACTATATGGATGAGATGACTGGGCTTTGATATATTCATAGTAGCCAAAATTGGTATGTTAATATTCAATCAATAGTACGAATTTAATAGATTGATACGCATTTGAGAAGGTTTTCCCTATACCTAGCAAGCTTAGCTTACGGACGCACAGTATTAAACAGGCAATATCGCAGAGTCCTAATGCTAAAAGAGGGTTCCTTTTCTTGAATCGACTATAAACTGCCCTTGCTTTTACTCACAACTTACCATTACATATACTCGAACGTAGGATCCTATAGATGTATGTGTCACGAGCCTCCCTCACACGCATTCCCGTTAGTGAGTTTGTGCCTTCGTATTTGACCAGAACATTCCGCTGAATACACTCTCGCTGGTAACTAGAACCGAGAATCAGTCGAAGATAAGTTGTGCCTTTCATGTGCTTCCGATTTATGGACCTGAATATACAAAGCAAATGAGCGGCTGAGATATTTAACAAACCTTATTTTTACGCCTGGTGTCTAGCCGTTGAGTGCATTCTCCTTACCCCCTAAAACGGGAGGTGCAAATTCAAGTCCCTCGTTAGGAACCACTCTTATCTACAGGAGAAGAACCAGTCTTTTCGTATTCTTTCCAAGTCTCCTTCCAGCACTCTGCCGTTGTCCAATTTCTGCCTCAGATAAATTTATTTTCAACCTCATTTCTTTGTGAGATTCATGTTCTTTAAAATCGTCATAACGTCATACAGAATACTATATAAATTGACGGCCCAAAAAGCAGCCCAAATTATACAAAACTAAGTGAGCCAATGAAGAAATCATCGAGCATCGTTTTACTGAAAATAAAATTGAAAAAGCATCACAATATGAATCCTTACAGAAAGATATGATTTGATCAGGCTTTTGTGCTGGTACAAATTCCATAAACAAAAAGCATTAGGCGGCTTCAATGAGATACACAATCAAAAGCTCTTACAAGGTGCGTGTGGTTACTCTCTATAAAGGCTTCTTGTGTTAAATTTCAGCTGATTAATTACGTCACTCTGAAGAAGTCAACCCCGGCCCATCTCTCGTCGGTGAGATGCGCAAACATGTACCTCAGAGTGCTCAGTTCTATTTGCAAGTTCATTACTATCACTCATCAAGTGAGATTTCCTCTATTGAAGAAGAGAGGTGAAAATATATTGTGTATTCCAGATCTGCAGCATAACTTTCTTCGTACAATATTCTATGTTATCTGGTTGCTTCTATAACAATCGTCAGCCTGCTACCTGTTGTCAGAATTATTTGAACTTGAGGAGATTATCAATCTATTGGCAGTGTCGCACTACAAGTTGACGAATCTGTGTTAACGAATCAAAATACAAATTTTTATATACTGAGTCCTTAGAGTATGGCGCATGTGGATTAATCATAAGATTGTTAATGTACTCTTCTGTTCTAATCTTCTATCTGTTGAGAGCAGATCGTGCTTTACGATTGGAGTTTACAAGCTATACATGGACTTTGGACCGGCATACTGATCGCAAAGTGCGAAGAATCGAACATGTCTGATTTGCTTTCCACTCTGCAGGACACTAGCACACTTCAGGTTGCATGTTGCAACCTCGCAAGATTGGAGTGTTGATCTGTATTTTTCGGGCGAGGTGCGAATTATGCGTGTACAATGCATATTTGGGCGTGTTATGATAGTATCGAACAAGCAAAGCACAAACGAACAGGAGGTCTGGAGAAACATCTGATTTTCTAATTGTGATGTATAGATGACCCTTAAATCAGTCTCTTCAATTATTTAAAGTTGTTTCGATGAATAGTAGTTCTTGATTTAACTGATACTGGAAATTTATGTTGGGTTTTCACGTGGACATTTGTGTCCTGATGAGTGTGAGCGTAGAAGTCCAAATACACCAGACGTAGTGCGGATGTTTATTTAAACGCCGATACATTAAAATGGAGCATCATGTAGGTATTTCCTAATAGTAGGATATGACTATGTGGATAGTAGCTAATTGAAATCTGAAAATACCTGAATCTCGCTGAAGTATAGCTGACAATTTGTTCGGTCATTTGGCTACTCTGTATATCGTGACTGAAAAGTAATTATTCGTACAGCGACCATAACAGAAACACATCTTGTTGTATTGAAAGATCCTATTGGCAACTTGAACTGAAAGTTTTCCATCGAGCTTTGTTGTTTATGGTGACAAAATCCGATATTATGTTCGCTCATGGAATGAAAGTAGGATAGAGAACTACCGATAAATCTGAAAACGGAAATTAATCTACTTCGTCACCTATAATAGAGTCATTGTACTTAAGCAATTCGAGGAGAACTCACAGAAGCAAGTAAGTAAACACTATGTTATATATGCTTTAACTGGCGTGACAAATTATTTCATACACGAATGACCCACGCATGTTAAGCATCGGATCACACATATTTAGTCACATCGAACGACACTATAAATTAATGAAATCTAGCAATGGCAATATGTAAACCCAAGGGAACTGTTAATAAAAGTCTATAATCTGGTGCTGAAAAGACCTAGATGAATTTCTTAGGTAGATCAAATGTATCCTGTTATACTTGGTAGAAATAAAAGTTTACACGAGTTCAATTTGGGAAGTATTCTCTCAGTGGTGGCGGAACATATTTAATTTCACTTTCGTAACGACAGTGCTTCAAGTGAGACAAGATCTATGCACATAGACCGACAAGCTACGGTGATGAACAGCGCTCTCATCTGTGCACGAAATAATTTCCTGAATACATAATTACTCTTTACGTGAAGGAAATTCAGGCTTGATCTTTTGAGAGACTAAATAATGTTTTCTATATGTGTGTGTATATTTTGTCATGTTAAGACCTCTCGCAGAAGTCGGCTATCGGAGTATGTATATAAATGCGTTATAATTTCACACACACTAATAACTATACGAAACAAACTCGAGTCACCAGTGAGAGCCCAAACAGCATTCTCATAAGATATCAACGTCAATATCGAGTTGTAATCTTCACTTCTTTCGTAGCTGCAGCACAAGCAGCGATCACACATCAGTATTCACACGCGCAGCTACATTTCCACATCTGCTCGCCAACACTTCCGGGATTTAGACGGGATCATCAGCATACATCCATCTAATCCCTATAACTGGGGAGACAAGGACGTCTAACTATCCGTCCACGTTATCCTACTGTCCTCTATACTGCGATAATTGACGCAGATGTTATTTCAACAAAAGGTTCTATACAGCAATCAGATCAATACATAAAAATTAATGGGGTATTCCAAGTCCACCGTCATACTCTCTGACACATCAACCTCGTAATTTTATGGTGTTAAAGTTTGCCTAATCATACCTCGCATTGTCTACACAATCACGACTACTCGCTCACATCGAGATAGCCTCCGACATTAGCAGCTATTTTCTGACAAAACAGAAAGAATCCTTTATAGGAATCAATCGGATACACTATAATCAACATCTACAAACTAAGGGCGTTGTTTACATAAACCAACTACCGCCTAAACCTGGCCGCGCTCTATCTACAATTTCACGACCATGTTTCAAATTCAATTCCTCATCCCAACAATTAATTATAGCGATGTAATTAATCCAACTCTTACATTAGTGCATTGGTGCATCATTAAAATTACAACGCTGTAGGTTCCATTTTTCATTAATGTCGTCCTTAGACAGTGTAATTCACTTTTCCATGCAGCGATGCATCGTAGGTTTGCTATATAGGCTAAAGACCACTCCAACTATTAGTAAAGTTACGACAAAAGCCGCGCCAGAACTTTCAGCAAAGTTACCGAAACGAAGCCCGAAGCATCTCAAAATACTAAGAATTTCAAAGAGCAAAGTTCATAACAGGAGGAGGCTAGCGATATCCTGACCGGTCAAGTAGTTTGAGCTCCAATGAGGAAGACTGAAGAAGCAAGAAGATGTCTCTGCAGAAGCTCGAAAATTTGTTTGAGGAGTTGAAAATGTGCGCGCCTCGACGATCACACAACTTCGTTCACAGAGAGGGCCCAAGAAGTGTGCAGACCCACCTCTACTCAGATCATAAATTAAGGAGAATCGCTGGTTGGTAGAGTGCCGGAGAAGCTCTGAAACATGGCCTTTTTTGTTTGGAAAGTAAGGAGAGAGAAAAGAGTCTGTGAATAAGAGGGATCAGAAAGGTGCTGGGATGCCGGATTATATGAGAGTGCCCGCTCGAGCGCGTCGCAAACCCCCCGGCTCGAGGCGGGTTCAGCTCAATGAGAGCTCCGCTCGGAGGTGCCCGATACTCGCTCAGAATACTTTTGACAGGAACACTCGAGTGCTCCCGCTGCGAGCGCCCCAGACGGCGTCTCGCCGGCTGCGGAGCGTCCACACACAACAACTGGCCCGCTTTCGAGCAGCCAAATCCAGGCTCGGCCAGCTGTCCAAGCACTCGCCAGGAAATGATAGAAGTGGGTGAATTCCCGTCGAGGGCAGAAACCCCGCGGCTCGCAGTCGGACAGGTCAGAAAGTCTCTGGGCGGCAAGCTAGTCTTTGGTTGTTCTGAATAGCTCAGACCAACCGTGCTAAAAACGCTGCGCCATACACTCCGATACACTCAAGATACAAGGTGACCGAAATGGATTAACAAGGTAAATATCTAGCTACTAATCCCATCCCCGGAGCACAGTGTCCGGCTGGATCGACTCTGTACAATGACAATGGGGGTAAACCCGGGATGCGGCTACAGATGAAACTTCCTTTGTTTATGTGAATTGTACAAGTAGAGTTCGGTGTAGCAGGGTATAACTGTGGTTGTCTGAACTGAGAACTCTCAATTTCTAGATCTTTCTAGCAACGTTTCCATTTTTATTGTGTATGCTCGACCTTCGGCCAGTTTTTATTGCAAGTCATGATTTTTCTATTCAATCTTCCTTTTTTCTTTATATTCGAAACAGATCGTTTTAAGGTATAACGTGTTCTTGAGTGACACGTTCGACTTGTTAATTTTATCGGCAATCTTTCGATTTTTGTTTTTATTGTTGACTTCCTAATTCTTTTCAATGTCATTTTCTTATTCCAACTTCCTTTTTCTGTAGTTTAATCTTTCCAAATAGGATTCGTTAAGTATATATGGTTTCATTGACATGAACTTGCTGATTTCGTAACTTCTTTCTGCAGCAAACTTTTATTTTTTATTGTTTATTCAACTCTCCATATTTTAATGTCAAGTCATGCTTTCTGATTCAACCTCTCTTTGTAATTTAATTTTCATCAATAGTAAGTCGTTAAGGTGATTACTGGTGGTTTCTGGATTTGAACGGTCCATTTTAGATTTTTATTGGCATCTTCGTTTTTTATTTTTCTATTCCTGACTTCTCATTTTTATTTGCAATTTGCATTTTATTAAACTCTCCTTTGTTTATTAACAAATTTCAAATTGATCGCTTAGTGTACTAGTACGTTTCCTCTAGAAATTCAATTTTTAATTTTCTGCGAACTTCGATTTTATTTTTATTCGACAATCCTTTTTATAGCAACATATTTTCTATTCAAACTTCCTTTTTATTTATTCCAAATAGATCGTTAAGTCGTATATCGTGGTTTCTTGAATGAACTTCCTTTTCAATTTTTCCTCTAAGCCTTTAATTTTTATTCTTTATTCATAACCTTTCCATGTGCTCTTATTCAATCTGCGTCTTCTATTCAACTTCGCCTTCTTTTATTTAATTTCCAAATAGATGTTAGGAGTATGTGGTTCTTTCTTGAATGAATTTCCATGTTTTACATTTTGCGCAACTGTCCCATTATTATTTTAAGTTGAATTCATTTTCATTCACGTGACTTTTTATTCAACTTCTCCTTATTGTCATTTAATGTTCGAAAATAGACTTCATTAACCGTATACGTGGGGATTTTAAAGTGGATCTTGAACTTCTATTTTTAATTTTACGGCAAATTTTTCATTTTTATTCTTTATTTTATTTAACTCTCCATGTTTTATTCGCATTTGTACTTTTCTTATTAAGCACTCCACTTTTTTTATTTAATTTCCAAATTAGATCGGTAAGAGTATAGTGGTTTCCTTGAATGAACTTCATTATTTAATTTTTTCTGCAACTTCCATTTTTATTTTTATTCGAGCTTCCATTGATTCATCCAGAGTCATTTTTCTATTCAACTTCCTTTTCTTATTTTTAACTTTCAAAACAGAATTCGTTAAGGTATATCGTGGTTTCTGACATGACTTCGCATTGTTCTATCCTTCTTGTGACTTCCATTCTTATTCCAGTCTGCATTTTTCTATCAACTCTTCCGTTTTTATTCTAATTTCAATATGAGGAACGTTTAAAGCGGTATACGTCGGCTTTCTGGACTTGAATTTTAATTGTTTAATTTTATGCAGACCTCCATCTTCTTATCTTTTATAACTACCATTTTTTATTCAGAGGTGTTTTCTATTAACTTCTTTTTCATTTAGTCTTCCAAATAGGATCGTTAACCGTATAGTGGTTTAAGTGGATGTGACACTTCTATTTTAATTTTAATGCAATTTTTCATTTTTTATTTTTATTCAAGCCTTCTTCATATTTATTCATTTACTTTTCTAATTAAACTTCCTTTGGTTGATTCGTATTTCCAAAATAGACGTCTCCTAAGGTATAGTGGTTTCTTGAGATGAACTTCATTTGGTCTATTTCTTATTAGACCTTCCATTTTCAATTCAGTGCATTGTTTCTAGTTATACCTTCCGCTTTTTTATTTAATTTTCTACATAAGATCTGTTAAGGTATTAGTGGTTTCTTAGAATGAACTTCCATTTCTTATTTTTTCTGTTCGACTCCGTCATGTTTTATTCGCAGTCATCTTTTCTATCAAGCTGTCCTTTTTTATTTAATTTTCGAAATAGATCGTGCTAAGGATATAGGTGGTTTCTCTGGATTGAACTTCTATTTTAATTTTACTGCTAGTGTTCGTTTTTGTTTTTCTCGACTTCCATTTTGTATTTCTAACCATCAGTATCAATGACACAACGACCCAGATGATTGTTCTTTCATGTTTTGCCTAATCATAACAATGCATTGCTACAACAAATGCAAGACCTAGTCCTCGCGACGATAGCCCAACGAGTTATTCTCATATAGAAAATAATGCAACAGATGGATGATATCATAATCAACCTTTCACACTAGTGAGTCGAGTAAATAATCCAACATACACCCTTTAATGCCCATAATCTTTCCAAATCAATTCCTCATTTCCCAAATTGTGCATAATTCAATTACTCAATGAATTAGGAATTTTCCATAATTAACATTACAATGCCTTGTTCGATTTTCATTAATGTTTTAAAGACATGTAATGTCAACTTTCCATATCAAACATGCGAGCTTAGGTTTTATAATAGTTAAAACCCAACTTCTGTAAATTTGCACAAAAGCCCCAAACTTTTCACAAAATTACCGAAACAGCAGGCCCAACATTCAAAATACTAAAATTAAAGCAAAAGCCATGAATGAGGAGTAGGTTATACTACCTGTCGAAGTTAGTAGCTTGGATGGAGAAGAGAACCAAAAACCAAAGTGCTCCAAAGACACAAGATTCTCGAATCAAAACGACGCCTCTTGAACGATCAAACACAACTTTGTTACAAAGGACCGAAGAGCAAGGAGGACACATCTAGTACTAGATAACCCTAGAGAAGAAGCAGGGAATTCTAGAGAGAGAGGCCTCAAAAATCGCGTTTCTTAAGAGAGAGAAAAGAAAGGCAAGAAAGTGATTTTAAGATCACCAGGACAACTATTACGTATGACGGCGCTCACGAGCGCGGAGAACGCAACGTTCGACGCGCCAAGAATCAAAAATCTGAACCACGCTCGAGGCGCAAATATACGGTAGACTCAGAGCGCTGCAAGACACAAGAATTAAAGTACTTTCCGCTCGACGGCGCAGAAACCCAGGTCACTCGAGCGTAGATTTTCCCCTCCAGATATTAGTAACATGAAAGTACTAACCGGCTCGTAAATGGCGCCAAATAGACCACGCCTCGAGCGCCACCCACCGCTCGCGCGTAAAACAAGACCCGCTCGAGCGTAAAAATCACCATCTAGCAAAGTTTGCAGGGAAACAGCGAAATACTTGGAGGTGTTGCAACTCCCGCTCCGATCGAGCGCACAGAAACCGCGCTCGATACGGATCGCGCTAAAAAAAACTTGGACCAACAATAGGAATTGAAACAAAAGCTGTAAAGCCAACCAATTAACAACTTCCTGCCAAAACATCCTAAAAATCATTAAGGGGAATTAAGGATCGGCAAAGATAAGATACCATTACCAATTACGGAACCGAGTCCCGAGGAACACAACAACAACATAGAAGGGATCAACCCGGATCGGGCTATAACTTTTTCTGTTCAACTTCCTTTTTTATTTAACTTCCAAATAAATCTTAGGTTAGTGGTTTTGAATGGAATTACATTTTTTAATTTTTGGCAACTCTATTTTTGAGTTTTTAGATTAACTTATATTTTTATTCTCAAGTGTAACGTTTCCATTCAACTTCTTTTTTTTATTTAATTCCAATAGATCGTTAAGGTTAGTGGTTTTCTTGAATGAACTTCAATTTTAATTTTCTGCAACTTCCATTTTTTATTTCTATCACTTCTTTTTTTATTCAAGTTCTTTTATACTTCCTTTTCTTTTTTTATTTAGATTTCAATAGATCGTGAACGGTAGTGCGTTTCTGGATTGGAATTCCATTTTAATTTTTGCAACTTTGATTTAATTTTTATTCGTACTGTCCATTTTTTTAAATTTACTTTTTCTCTATTAACCTTATTTTTTAGTTTAATTTCAAAATAGATTCGTCTAACGTACATGGTTCTTGAAATGTGAACTTCCATTTTTAATTTCGGCAAACTTTCTTCTTTTTTTTGTACTTCAACTTCCATTATTTCAGGCAAGTTAATCTATCAACTTCATTTTTTTATTTTTTCCAAGATAGAAACGTAGTTATGTGGTTTTCCCGGAATATTCCATTTCTCCATTTTTAATAAGTTTCTTTTTTATTACAATGTTTTTTACTCTACACACTCAACTTTTTCCTTTATTATTTTTCCACCAAATGCATCGTCTAAGATAATGATTTTTGGTTGACTTCTATTTAATTTACCATGCCATTTCATTTTTATTCATCCAACTAACAATTTTATTCATTTTTCATTAATTTCCTTTTTTTTACATTTATTATTGGTCTGTTTCAAATATGACGACATCAGTAGTAGTGAGGAGCGTTACGGAAGTTACTTGAATGAAAGGCTGTTGTTATTTTTAGATTAACATTCAAGTTTTTCTTACAAGTCAACTTCTTCCTATTCAACTTTCTTCTCATATTTAATTTTCCAAATCAGTCAATTAAGTATCGGTGGCTCTTGAGATGAATTTCCATTTTAATGTTTCGCGCAACTATCCATTTTTATTTTCTAATAACTTCCACATACCTTTCTTCATTAGTTACTTTTCTGGTTTCCGTATATCAATTAGAGTCTATTCCTTTTTTATTCATATTCTCAAATATAAAGAGTCGTTAAACCAATTTATTGGATAGTAGGTTAATTTTCTGGAAGACTGAAGTGTACCATTGTTTTAGATATATATCAAGTTTAATGAGCAATGACTGTCCCATTTTTATAATTTGTATTTCGAAACTTAAAATAGAAAGTGTAAAGTATGCATTACAGCATGTATTTAATTTCAATTTTTACATATTTCCTAGTTAAAAATACTTCGTTTTCTTAAATTTAAAACTTTCCAATAGATCGTTCGTAAATGCGTTAAGTGGGTGTTCTAGTTCTTCTTCCATATGTGGATTGAACGTTACCATCTTTTCGACATTTTCAATGCCAACTGTTACATTGTTTATATAGTGTTTATTTCCACAATACATCTTCCATTATCTTTCTATGTAAATCGATCAATGTATATTTTTGCGGAAATATTTCACTATAATTACAAATGATAATCTCAAAAGGACATGTTTTTTATTTAAAATAAACTTGCAAATGAGATTGCGTTAAGAGGTAGGAAGAGTGATAGAAGTGGTTTTCTTGAACTGAAATTTTTCATTATTGTTAATAATTCTTTTTGAACACTATAACTGAAACGGCGAAACTTACAATTCACTATTTTCATTGCGCACTTCCATTTTTATACAAGTTTATATTTCTATATACAACACACTTCTACCTTTATTTTATTTATTTTTTCCAATAGATTCGTCGAACAGGAAATATGACGTGGAATCGGTATCTTGATAAGTGAACTTTCCACTAATGCATGCAATTGTAAATAGTTGTCTCTCCTTCCCCCACTTCATGTGCAAACATACCCAAGTTCTTGATTCTATTTTGAATTATTTTATCTATTTCCAACTATTCTTATATTTTATTCGGACTTTTAGAGATTTTCATATTGCAAACATTTTTATTTTGTATTTGAATTTTCCTAGAATAAGATCGTTTAAGAGATGTATTGTGGTTTCCTTGGATCTTATGAAAAATACTTCCCGCCATTTTTTAATTTTCAAAATTGCACTTCACTTTTATTTATTTTAACAATTGTAAATACTTTCATTTTAATTCCAATTTATCGCGTTTTTACATATTAGAAGCTTCCTTTTTTCTATTTAATTCCAAATAGAAACTCGTGTAAGATAAAAAAAGGAATAAGTTGTGGCTTTCTTGCGAATGAACTTTCATCTTTTATAAATTTTCTGGAACTTCCCATTCGTGAATAATTTTGTATTTCCTCTTTTCCATTATTAATCT
Source organism: Camellia sinensis (assembly GCF_004153795.1). NCBI lineage: Eukaryota > Viridiplantae > Streptophyta > Magnoliopsida > Ericales > Theaceae > Camellia > Camellia sinensis. Next base: position 69 of record NW_021037376.1, on the reverse strand, counting down.
CAAGTTAACTTCTAGTTCGAAAGTCAAATATCTTAAACTTTTTGAAGTATTAATTTCCAGAGAGAAGCA
>NW_021037373.1:0-19541 GCF_004153795.1 Camellia sinensis | reverse complement strand
GAAAAATAAAAAACGTGCGGTAAATTGGTTTAAATCATTATTTATGATTTAAACCAAGCCCAAACAATGGCTACGATGAAATTGACAAGGCAATATGTTTAAGGATTTAAAATTAATGAGTGTGACAAATGTGCTTATATATATTAAAACACAGAAAAGATTATGTTTATATGTATTTGTTTATATGGATGTTTGCTCATCATAGGATAATAATGACGATGATTAACATCCTCACCAAGAAAATGATTGATAAAACAATTTTGACATGATAGGACAGCATGTGTTGATGTAATTCTGGTTTATGAAAATTTACCAAAAACATCAGAAGGTTATGCTGTTGTACACAATTTTCTCATACATGAGAAAATACTTCGACAAATCAGTTTCAAGATGATGATCATTTGCAGAACACCCGTGGATGTTAATTTTGTTTTTCTAAGGGATTGATACTCAGGAAAAGTATCTCAACTTAGATTTGCCCAAATTATGGAAGCTTAATGTACTTGATGATATTGCACCCGCCTCAGATATAGCTATGCAGTATGTAAATTTACAGTAGATATCGGGTAATCTAGGAGTAAACACTAGAAAGTATTATAGGTTCTCTAGATTTACCTTAGATTGTACCTTCGTAACATTAGCTGAATTATATTAGATTCCAACAGTACTTAAAGGATACTGTGATGCAAATTTAGGATATCGGATATAGAGACGTTCAAAGTCCACCAGTTTGGGTATGTCTTACTTCTTGTAAGGCTGTATCTTGAAATCTTATTAAACAGGGACTTGCAATTGCTAGGTCTACTATGGAATCAGAATTCATAGCTTTTAGCATCAAAGCTGGTGGAAGAAGCAGAATTCTTCGCTTACTTCTGAAAATTATTCCAACTATGCCAAATGGTGTTGTTATATGTATACATTATATAGTCAACCAGCATTTGGTTAGAGCACCAGAGTCATATGTGTATAACGGTAAGTCACGACACATTCCGTCGTCACATAGCACCGTGAGGCACAACTACTTTCTAATGGAATTTAATTCCCATTGAATAGGAAGTCTTAAAATAACATAGTGTTGATCCACTAACAAAGGGTTAGCAGAGAGTTAGTTGGAGAATTCATAGGAGGGAATTGGACTTAGCCTATTAAATAGGAGTTACCACAACGGCAACCCAACCTAGTTAACTGTGGATACCTAAATATCTAGGTTCAAAGGACAACCGAGTTGTATATTGACTTAGTAAGGATCACTAGGGATTAAACTGCTACCCATTTCTAGGATGAAATAGTTGATGTCATCAGCTTTATTGGTTAACGTAAAATTTTAATGATTCTTATATCTAGGTAAACCTAGTCGAGGTATGGTATCAGGATACGTTTTCATTAGAGATCACTATTGGAGTGGTAATTTGGGCGGTTCTATGATGATTTGTGTAATTGGCTGGCAAAGCCTTTAGAGTACTCATGAAAGACCAGGTTGTTTAGTGACCAAAATGAATTACAATTAGTGAGATAATTAAACTGTGTCTAGAGATTTATACTGTGTGAGTTCTATTGTCTTAGTTTACATTAAACGCTGAATCGCTTCAAGGACATATCATGTTCACTGGTTAGCTGTAAATCTGATAGGTTCTCATTGATTGGAAAGGTTTTTAAAGCAAAAGCTACCTATCCTTGGCAAGAATATTCAATTTCTGTACTCTCTGTAATTAGATCATGTTTGTTTGACATTTTCTCTCTATTCAAAATTCCAATCATGTGGAGATTGTTATAGCCGATCCCGGGTCTTACCCTTGTTATATAGTGATTCCGGACATGTGTTTCCGTGGATGTTGGTAGGTTGTTTATTATCTTGTTGCATCTCTTTCTTACTTGTATTGAGTTAAGGATGTGTTGAGCGGGTCTTGTTACCAGGTGCGTGCAGTTTTAGAAACCAAAACTAGTTGCCCAGATTTTTGGCCGTAGCCGCTCGAGCGGAGGGGTGCGCGTCGAGCGTTTAGATTACACCTATTTCAGTGTATTTTCTTGTGCTTCAGCGTTTTACGCTCGAGCGTGGTATTGGTTCGCTCGAGCGGGGTGTCTCTGAGTGTCCGCTCGAGCGTAGGGTTGGGAGCTACGAGCTTCAGGCCTGCTTCTGCAATAAGTGCTGGGCTGAGTGGCATTCGTGCTCGCTCGAGCGGATTAGAGGTTGGTCGCTCGAGCGGAATGTCTGTTTTGAGTGGCCGGTCGATTCGTAGCGGCTGGTGTTATACGCTCGATCTGGAGACCTGGTTAAAGGTCTACGAATTTGTGCTCTAATTTATCACTTCTTTCATCTTTCGCTCTTCTCTCTCTTTACTTTTTCCAAAATACCATTGTTGAAGCCTCTCACTCTAGACATTTTTACCTTCTCTCTAGTGTTTGATTTTCTTAGTAGGGAGTGATTTACTCACCTTTTGGCCTTTGCAAAAAAGTGTTGATCGTCGAGGGCCTGTCATTTTAATCTGAAAATCGTCGGTTTGGAGCACGTTGCGGTTTTGTCGTCTTTCTCTTTGGGACTTCCGATTATTATGAGTTGTAGGAATAACTACTCCTTCTCTTATGGGTTTTTCTTTAAATTTGGTATTTTGAGATGTGGGCTTGGTTGCGTAATTTTGTGAAAGTCTGGGGTCTTTTGTGTTATATTTTACAAAAGTTGGTTTTATTTCATTAAACTTAGATCTGTTTGCATAGAAAAAAAAATGGAATGATTGTGAATCTTTGATGAATTAATTGGGATACCTAAGAGGTTGAAATAGTAAATTATGGTAAAATGGCCTAATTTACATTGTTAATTATATTGGATATTAATTGGTGAGATATGGAAATGAAATGTGATTGATTATCATTGTGCATTTATTTTTCTGTTTTTTAGAAATTAACGTGCTTTGGCTATCGGTGGAGGATAGTCGATGATTTGTTGTAGAACAATGTCATGATGATAGGTATAACTGAAACTAATCAATTTGAATGTTGTCTGGAACTTGTACGGTTATTGATAGAATAATTAATGTGTGTAATTGTGTTTTATATGTATATAGATTAACCAATGTGTTTATATACGTTATGTTGTAGAGGAGGAGATAGGGGATTTTACTCCGCGGTTAGTGGAAGATAGAGGGACTGTACCTCTAAATTCGGATCAGGTATTGGGAGGAGATTGATAGGGGATGAAACTCCTGTAGACAGAGCATGATGCTTGTTCTAGAGAAGGAAGATAGAGCTCATATGCTTATTCTTTGGAAGCTGTGGATACAGCTTGTATGCTTTATCTGGGGATATTTTGTTGATATTACATATCTGTTGTCTAGAATGTGTTACACTTGTATGCTTATCTGTGGACATTGTTTGATATACATATCTGTTGAGTAATTGTGGATATAGCTTTTATGCTTATCGTGAATGTGAGATTAATTGTTTTTATTATACATATCTATGGAAATGAGATAGAGCTAGCATGCTTATCTGCTTGAAAAGCGGAATATATGAAAAAGTAAAGGGACTTGTAAGTCGTTGACATAAATATGTAATTTATGTGAATTGTATCAGTGTTATTGACAACTATCAATTGCCTAATGTTTTACGTCATTATGTCCCTCGGTTGTGTTTAGTGTATTTCTACTTGGGCTGTGAGCTCACCTCTTTATATGGAATATTCATTTTCAGGTGCAGGAAGCATGCCACCTCAAGGACATTAGCTGGGAGGTCTAGTTTGCGGGCATAGTTTTGTCGTATTTTTACTTTGATGTCATTATATGTTAACTTCAAGGCCAAGGCGTTAATGTGTAAACGATGTTAGATACTCTTTTTGTTGTAACAAGTGTTAACTTGGAAAGAAAAACTGTAAGCCCGTAGGGCATCTTTGTTATGAGGTTAACATGTAATATTTAATTATCGGAACTTCTAAATGGAATATATAGGTGGGTTAATTTTATATGTAATGTTGGGCTTTATCTGATGGGTTTTATTGTTATTTATTGTTTGGAAGGGTGTTCACAACTTGGTATCAGAGCGTACCTGGGTTCGAATACTTTGGGTACGTGGGATTAGTGATTAGGATCACAATGGGTTTGTCTCGCTTATATAGAGACGTAGATGTAGTACCATATGCTATTGCTTTATTTGAATAAACATGCTTATGTGACTATGTGGCGTATGGGATTTTAATTTCTAGTGATGTTGAGTGGATCCTTGAGTTTCTGGGAGTCTTGTTGGAAATATCTTGATCAATGCTTATTTCTAACCGGAACTCTATAAAGTCTCGGGGGACTCATCATTATCCGAAATGAAATTTCGTATGTTTATGTTGGTTTATGTGCTTTATGTGGATGTGATTACAGTGTCCACTGCATTAGGTATGGAGTGATTTAGTTTTTCACACTTATGAATGCTGTTAACGTTCTGTGCTGCCTTTATAGGATTGTTTTTAGGGACGAGGTTAAGAGGTGCTATAGGCGTGTGTAGACCTGCGATTTACTGGCAGGAAGTTACCGTTTATGGGTGAGATTAGAGACAGTGAGGGGGAGTTTTGCGTCAGGCCAATGTGGCTGAACAGTGGGTCAGCAGGCTATGGGTGCCTTGGCCAGCAGAGATAGCAGGAGCTATTTGGGTATTCTTTAGATGCTGTGATATATTCAGGCCAGCTCGAGGTAGGGGCCTTCCTTCTTGAAGAGGGGGAGTTCTTTCGTGTTCCGGTCATACGAGTTTTTATCGGGGATCCTAAGAGTACCGCTTAAGGCAGATGAATGGCACACTCGAAACGATCAGAAACGAGAGTTGCAGGTGCTTGAGCATGAGGACGTGAGCACTGAAAGTGACCTCCTCCAGCTGAAGGGTTGATTGCGGCGTCAATGGTGGAAGTCGAGAAAGCTCGTGTTGGTGTGGTACTTGGATCGCATTTCTGTGAATGCTTTTCAGGAGAGGTTCTTTGTCTGCAGTAGCTAGAGAGAAGCTGATGGGATAGTTTAGCCGTGCCTTATCAGCAGCTTGTCATGTGGCCGAGTTTGAGGCTATTTACCAGTCTGTCAGCGGTTTTGCACCTGAACTGGTGGCGTCTGAGTCTGGAACGCCTTGCTATGCAGTGGAGCGGAAGTTTGAGGCGGGGCTTCCTCTAAGTGAGAAATTGGTGGGTCTTATATCACGAGAGTATAACACCTGGTAGATTGCGCAGATCATATGGAGCTCATGATTGCAGTGAGGAGGATGAGGGCAGAGAGGCGTCAAAGGAGCCGCGTTATAAGTCAAGGTGATGGTCAGGAGCAGAGGGGTTCTACACCTCTCAGCAGTCGCGAGGGGTGGTGCTTGCTAGATCGACCTTCCCAGTGCTCGAGTGCAGGCTTCCGGGAGAGGTGGTAGAGGGATTTCACCTGTTACAAGTGTGGTCAGCTGGGTCACAAGGTATCTGTATTGGCGCGCAGAAGGGTGGGTGTCAGAAAAGCTGCTTCTCTCAGCATAGACCGCAGAGTACAGAGTATTGGGCACGGGTGCAAGCTCTTGCACTTGTTTTCAGTTGTGGACAACCTGGGCACATGTATGAGGTTTTGCCGCAGTTGAGTGCACTTCAGCGGAGCTCTGGTCTAGGCATATGACGCGGAGGGTTTTTTCAGCCAGCTTCAGTCTGTTCAGGCTCGAGGGCCATCCTGAGCTTCGTTCATCCAAGTCTGTTATTGCAGCAAGTCTTTTGTCGAAGTCTTTACTAGTGGAAGGAGACCAGGGCCTACGCGGGCGCGTGTCATGCTGTTTACCGCCCGCAAGGATTTAAGTACCAGCTCCTTCATGTAGTGATGAGTACTTTTCTTTCTGTTTTGCAACTCAGTTGCTAATGTGTTGACTAGAACGGGTTCATTCTCATTTCTTTGTTATCTGCTGCTTTCACTGTTTGGAATTGGAGTTTAGTATCAGTTAGCTCTTACCTATTGCTGTAAGTTATCCCTTTTGGGTGGTGGTTGATTCCTGAAACAGGGTGTTAGAGCGGATTGTGATATAGGTCGCCGACATATACTTCCTTTCCTTGTTTGTTGTTCATGCCCATGAAGTGTTTGATTTTTGGGTATGGCTGGCTATCGTCATTACGGTGCTGTGTATTTGATTGCTACCGCCAGAGGGCTCACGTTATCGGTACCTGCGGAGGTTGGTTCTCTATTTCTTCTGGCGGGAGATCTCGGTTTGGTAGTGTTTGCACCGTTGGGTATGATCTTCGAGAGGGCGAAGTGATCTTTAGTAGATCTACTTGCCAGTTTGAGAGTGGTTATAGTTTAGTGGAGACCTGAGACCCAGGTTGTGTTACGAGGGTGCGTTTGTTGGAGTATTTTCGGATGTCTTCCCGAAGATTCTTGTTTATTTGCCACTTCTCACGAGAGATAGAGTTCTCTACTTGATTTAGTTGCCTGGTATCTGGCGCCGATTTCTATTTGCGCACCTTACCTGTTTTTGCTTTCCGGCAGAGTTTGGTTGAGTTTGAAGTTCAGCTCCAAGGAAATTGCTCGATAAGGGCTTTTGTTCCCGCCCTAGTGTTTCACCGTGGGGGGTAGCGCTCTGGCCCTCTTTGTTAAAAGAAAAGTGATGGTGCCTGAGATTGCTGTATAGACCATATTCCGGAAGCTTGAATACGGGCTACGGTTAAAAAATAATTACCCATTGCCCCGTTATAGATTATTTGTCATTGACCAGTTTGATGGGTTCCGTTTGTCTTCTCTAAGATAGACTTATGATTCGCGTGTTACCATCAGTTGAGTGGTCAGGGAGGAATGAAGTATTCCTAAGACGGCCATTTCCGACGCGGTATGGCCATTACGAGTTTTTGGGTTTATGCATTCGGACCTTACCATGCACCTGGGCAGTCTTTATGATCTTGATGAACCGGGACTTTCCGGGAGTTCTTAGGACCGATTTGTGGTGTTTTCATTTGTGGACGATATCCTTATTCCTATTCGTCTTCTGAGAGAGGAGCACGAGGCACACTTGAGAGTGGCTTTGAGTTACCTTAGAGCCATAGGCTGCATATTGACAAGTTTGGAAGGTGTGAGTTCTGGCTGACGGGAAGTCAAATTCTTATGGCCACGTCGGATCAGGGGAGTGGTGTCGTTGATACATCAAGGTTGATCAGTGCAAGATTGGGGTGCACAGCCTAAGAGTTGTGTTTGAAGATCCGCAGTTTTTCTGGGGATTGGCTGCGGTTTATTACCGGGTTTTGTGAAGATTCTCAGATTATGTTAGCGTCGCACGCTTGACATTAGACTTGACTCGGAAAGGGTGTAAGTTGCTGTGTGGAGTGAGACTTTGTGGAATAAGTCGCTTCCCAAGAGTTGAAGTTTAAGATTTGACCACCGCTCGGTGTTGATTATTCCGAAGAGAGCGTTGAGGTTATGCGGTTTATTTGGATGCCTCACGAGAGGGTTTGGCTGTTTGTGTTGATTGCTAAGAGGGCGAATGGTGGTAGCTTATGGCTTCACGTCAGTTTGATAAAATACACGAGAAGATATTACCCACACACGATCCTAGAGTTAGCAGCTTGTGATCTTTGTCTTGAGATTCTGGAGGCACTACCTTATGGAGAGTGTTCGTTAGGTATTTCTGGCATTCATGAAATGATCGTTTGAGTATCTGTTAACAGAAGACTTAAATTTTGTAGGCAAGAGGAGATGGATGGAGTTCATTTCGAGGATTATGATTTTGAGTTGCATTTATCATTCCGGGGAAAGGCCATATGTCTGTGGCCGATGCCCTTAGTAGGAAAAACCATTAGTGATGTAGCTTGTATAGCATCGGGAATGGGAGGATTGTGGGAGCACTTGGCTGACGTTTTGATTTTCTACTGCGCGAAATCTGTCGAGGCTCGCGGCTATTCTCTTGTTTTTCTGGTTGGTTGCGCAGCCATACACTTGTGATTTAGAGTGTTTAGACGCCACAGAGAGGTGACCTTGTGTAGTTATCTCTCCTTGAGAGAAGATCTCCAGTGGGAAAGTGAGGAAGGGTTTTGACGGTGATATTCCGACCTGTAGGTGTGAGATTACCGAAGACCGTTTTGTTTGTACCGTGGTCTTGCCTATGGAAGTACTCCTGAGACGTTTCACATTCGCGCCTTTGCGGTGCATCCGGGAGTACTAAGGTTTATCAGGATTTGGGGTCGCCCAGTTTGTGGTATTGGCCGGGGTATGAAGAGAGTATGTGGCTGCTTTCGTATCGAAGTGCCTGATCTTGCCTAGCATGAAGGTCGAGCATCAGAGGCCAGCGCGGTTGTTGCAAACCTTGCTTATTGCCGAGTGGATAGTGGTGAGCATGTCACTTATGCTTACTTCGTAATGTGTAGGTCTTTCGCATATGATCAGCGGTGGTAGTGATGCTTATGTTTAGGAGTGGTTGTAGATTCGCGTTGATCTAAGTCGGCGCACTTTTTCCTATGGCGTGAGAGATTCCGGTAGATTCATTCTTGCCGATTTGAATTCGGGATGTAGTTGAGATTGCACGGGTTGGTCCCTCTAGTTGTAACGATTCGTTCTCAGATAGAGATCCTTTCGTTTTTACTGCTAGTGTTGTGGGCAGGGTTTTCAGAGTGCCTTGGGCATAAGTTGACCTTTAGTACGCTTATCTCCCCAGATCTGACGGGACAGTCCGAGTTTCGTACTATTTCAGATCCTCGAGAGTATGCTTCGGGGTTGCTGTCCTGGATTTTTAGTGGGACGTGGAGAGGCACTTTGCATGGTAGACGTTTTTGGCCTACAATTCCAACTAGTTTTTCAGTCTAGTGCATCGGATTTATGGCACGTTGAGGCCTTGTATATGGTCCGACCGTTGTAGTGTAGGTCTCCCAGTTTGTTTGTGGCTTGAAGTTTGTGTGATGACCTTTGTTGGCCGTAGTTGGTTAGGTGAGACGACGGAGAAAGTTAAGCTTCATCCGTAGGGAGCTTGTACAGTCCAGAGTCGACAAAAGAGTTGTATGCCGACTGTAGGAGGAGGCCTTGGTTGTTTGAGGTAGGTGATCATGTCTTTTCTGTAAAATTTATACCTAGGCGAGGCCTGATGAGTTTGGTGAAGACGTGGGAATTAATCCCTCGTGTTTATTGGTCCTTTTGAGATCTTGAGTAGATATGGTGAGGTTGCTTATCGGTATAGCCTTTACCTCGCGCAGTTGTCCGGAGTGTCATGACGTCGTTTTTCATGTGAATGCTTCGGAAGTATGAGCCAGATCCATCACATGTGGCTGGATTTGGAGCGATTTTAGAGGTGATGAGGATGGCCCGTAGGATGTAGACCGGCTTCGGGTCTTGGATAGCTGTATCAGTCCTGCGTTGAAGACATTCTTTGGTGAAAGTCAGTGTGGAAACATCACGGGTGGAGGAAGTCCACTTGGAAGTGAGTTGTGGAAAGTCGTGAGAAATATCCGCGACTTGTTGTTATGTCGTGATCTTGTATCTTAAATTTTAACATTATGTTGAACTCAAGAGCCTTTTTATATATGTCTTAGTTGTAAAACACTGTGAATGTTTGTATTATTGGAAGCCATTTGTTTTGCGAACTTGCCTCTATACGGTAGTTGGATGTAAACAACTATATATGTTGAAATATATTGTTGCATTAGAAAGATAGTCGCATAATGTTTGGTGCATGTTAATATAATACATATGTTGTTTACATATTGTGATTGTCTCTTGTTAAAGGTGAGGTAATGACCGTAATCGGGATCGAATTTGTTGAATGTTAAAATGTAACATTGTTTAAAATGGAGGGAAAACTATGTTTTTTGAAAACTTGTGTTTAATTTCGGGGACGAAATTCTTTTAAGGGGGGAGGTATTATAGCGAGATCCCGTTGTGTAACCCTTGTTATATAGTGATCCGGACATGTGCTCCAGTGGATTTTTGGATAGTTGTTTATTATCTTGTTTGCATCCTTTCTTACTTTGTATTGAGTTATAGGATGTGTCTATGAGCGGTGGTTGTGTTTTTTTACTTAGGGGGTTGTTGAGTTTAGATTTACCAAAACTCAGTTGCCCAGATTTATTGGACTGTTTACGCTCGAGCGGGATTTATGGTGTTGGCGCTCGAGTTCTAGATTACAACCCATTCAGTATTTCCTGTCTTGCAGCCGTTGTACCCCCTTTTTTCATCCCTTTCTTTTGTTGCCCCTATTGCTCGAGCGTGGTATTGGATCCGCTCGAGCGGGTTGTCGATTAGTGGCGCTCGGCGTTAGGGTTGGTGAGCTTCGAGCGGGGGGCCTGGTTCTGCAAAAAGTGCTGGTGCGAGTGCATTCTGCGCGTCGAATTGCGGGAGGTGGCCTCGAGCGGAAGTCTGTGATGTGGTCGCTCGAGCGTGTGGTGTTTTACGACTCGTGCGGAGACCTGGTCGTTAAGTCTCGAATTTGTGACTCTTTAAATCACTTTTTCACTTTCCTTCTCTCTCTTTACTTTTCCAAAAATCACCATTGTTGAGCTCCTTCACCTCTAGACTCTACACTTCCTCTCTAGGTTTGATCTAGTTTAGGAGTGATTTACTACCTTTGGCTTTGCAAAAAAGTTGATTGATCGTCGGGGCTTTCGATTTTAATCTGATTATAATTCTCGTTGTTGGAGCACGTTGGTGTTTTTCGTCTTCTCCTTTGGGACTCGTATTGAGGTTGGAAAACCTACTCTTCTCTCTTGGCGTTTTGTTTTTAATTTTGTATTTTTGAGATGTTGGGCTCTTGGTTTTGGTTATATTTTGTGAAAGTCTGGGGCTTTGTTAATTTTTACATTAAAGTTGGCGGTTTTATTCTTATATATAAATCCAGATGCATGCTATTGCCATAGAAAAAATTGAATGATTTGTTGAATCATTGATTGAAATGTGGAACCTAAGGGTTGAATTTAGTAATTATGGTAAAAATGGTCCCTTTAATTACATTGTTTAATTAATGGGATAATTAATTTGGTGAGATAATGAGAAATGAAATGTTGATTGATATCATTTGTGATTTATTCTGTTTTAGAATAAATCTTTGGGCTATTCGGTGGAGAATAGTCGAGATGTTTATGACAATGCATGATTTGATCTAGGTAACGGTAAACTAATCATTTTGGAATTGTGTCATGGAACTTGACGGTTGCATAGTTATACATTAATTGTGTGTATTGTGATTCTGTATATAGGAACCAATGTTGATATACGTTATGTGAGAGGAGGACGATAGGGGATTACTCTTCCGCGGTTTAGGGGAAGATAGGGATTGTACCTCTAAACCGGGATAGGATCATCTGGGAGTAAGAATAAGGGATTGAATCTGATAGACAGGCTCATATGCTTGTCTAGAGAAAGTGAAGATAGAGCTTCATATGATTATCTTGTTGAAATGTGGTACAAGTTCTTGTATGACTATCTGTTGATATTGTTGATATACTATGCTTGTTGTATAGAATGATGGATAAGCTTGTATTGTTTTATCTGTGGATATTGTTGATATAATTCTGTGGAATGTGGATATAGCTTTTATGCCTTATTGAATGTGAGATATACTTTTATTACATATCTGTGGAAATGATGCATTTGGCTAGCATTGTCTATTATCTGTTGTAAAAAGGGAAAATGGAAAAGTAATGGGACTTGTAAGGTCGGTTGACCTATAAATATGTAATTTATGTGACATCGTATTTCAGTGTTGACCAACTATCAATGGCTAATGTTTAGTCATTTCCATGGTTGGGTTAGCTGTATTTCTTATATCGGCTGTGGCATCACCCCCTTCTCCCTTCTCCTCATTTAAATTTTTTTATGGGGTGTGATTTTCCCTCCATTTTTTTTTTTCAGGTTGCAGAAGCATGCCAACTCAAGGACATAGCGGGAGGCTAGTGGCGGGTTATAGTTTTGTCGTTTTTACTTGATGTATTATATGTAACTTTCAGCCAGGGCTTAATCGTGTATGAACGAGTTAGAACTCTTTGTTGTAACAAGTGTTACACTTGGAAAGCTGTTAAGCCCGTTTAGGGCATTTTGTTATGAGGTTAATGTAAATATTTAATTAACGGAACTCTAATGAATATAGGAGTCGTGTAATTTATATGTAAATGCATGGCTTATCTGATGGGTTTATTGTTATTATTTTGAGGGCGTCACAATTGTTGGAAAATTGGTTTTATATAGGCTTATTTTAGGCCATCTTTGAGCCTAAAATTGAGTGGGGTCCACACATCTTTTAAGGTGGGTCCGAAAAGGTAATGTGTTCCTTGCCGCATGGTAAGTCACACGGTGAAGAATGTTCGTCAAAACCATTTATGAGTGAATGAGAACTTGATGTTGTTTTCAGATTCGTGAAATGAATTTTTAAAGAATTAAATGTGGGTTTCCTTGAAATGGGTTGTCCCACATTGAAACTTGAAGAGAACTTATGTGTGTATATAAGTTCTAGGTGGCAACACTTGGGTTGGGAAGGGACACCTCAAGTTTGTAGAAGGGAGGAGTTATGGATAAAGTGAATCTTAGCCCAAACCACAACATATGCGCGCGGCCGTCCAGGCGTGGGCGTGGGTGTGAGTTGTGGGTCGAGTCGGTTCTAATATTAATTTTTTGGACAAAATTTATTTAAATTTTTTTCCAAATTTCTTGCGAGAAAAATTAATTTAAAATTTGCACCTTTGTAATTTGAATTTGAATTCAAATTTTTTATCCAAAATTGTGTGCCTCTTTTAGATCCAAATTCCACAACAGGTTTAAATAGTCCAAACAGGTTGCCAGTCTGTTGAACCCCGGACAGATTCAGTTTCTGCCCAGACAGATTCAAATCTGTTGCAGTTTTCCAACAGATAAAAACTACCCAGCAGTTATCTGTTGCACCTGTTCATTAAAAAAATCCACCTGTTCAGTTTGATTTTCGGACCTGTTCGGGTCTATATATAGCAGGCCATTTTCCAGCAGTGGGGTAATCCAAAATTCTTCATTTTCCTTCTACTTTTGTTGTATTGCATGATATAATCTTCATATTAATTTTAGAAAAAATTCAAAGAGTAAGAACACAGGTTTTTGTTCGCTGAACAAGTTGTTTGGAGTGCTACTACAATTTGTGAAGATTATTGTATCCTAGAAGACAGACGCCACTTAACCGTAAGCACCATAGCGTGGTGAATCTGTCTTAAGGATAGAGTGTCACACACTCGATTTGATCTTTTTGTTATTCATTTGGTTCGGTAAAATAAATTCAGTAAGTTATTTATTTTATTTGTTTGATTAGTTTCAATTTTTTTTTTTTTACACAGAAGATTATTCCAATAATTTTAAAATTTGAGCTCTAAAAGACTACCTTAATGACCTAACGAGTGGACTAACACTCATTTTGTGTAAAAGCAACAATACGAAATAAAGAATAATGATTGTGACAAATTTTATAGCGATTCAAAAAGAGTTTCTGTTTTTAATAAAGTTATACAACATAGTTCTTATTATTACTTTATAGTTTGTTCAAGAGATGTTTAATGAATTTGTTGATTGGAGAAACAGTATATGTAGACGTCAGAAATGATGAATCATTTTTCTTTATTTGTCACTTTCTTTTTTCTTTTTTAATATTGGCTATAAAATGTTTGATTAATTTGGACTTCTAGTTACAATTTTATTAAAGTTGTGTTTAAATCTTGAATATAAACAAAAATTTGTTGAGTAAAAAAATAATAATAATAATAAGTGGAAATTGAACTGTGGCACATGGTCCTCATCAATTTGTAAATGAAGACACAAATTGAACTGTTAGCTTTTCACATTATTCGGTGGATTTCATAGTTCTTTAATATTTAAATTCCATTAAATTAATTAGGAAACTAGTTAACATCTTGTTACCATTATGTTTTCTAGAAAATCAAAGAGAAAACTGAAAATAAAAACACAATCAAATCAAACATGAATGCTAATTTTTTCTGGTTGTATTTTTATTTTATTTTTTGAAAAAGCAAAATTTGTTTGACAAATTATTTATGAAAACTGTTTTTGAAGATATTTTTCAAAAACAATTAACATTTTAAAAAACATAAAAAATAATTAAAAATTGTACAAAAATAAAAAGGTGAATTACAATGAACCTCCTAAAATTATGATTCATTTGTACTTTGCCTACGATAGTTAACCTCTTCAAACTATTATCCTATTAAATACCTTTTGTTAGGATTTTGTCCTGTGATTTAACCGAAGTTAGGTCATTTGCTTCACTTGTGGATTTTTTTAGAACAATAATACATGTTATTAATTTGTTAAGACAATAATAATATCTTTATCTAGTGATTCCATTTGTACTCTATCCTATATCTTTAGTGACAAAGTGCAAACAGAATCATCAAATAGAGGCATTATTGTCCCAAAAAAATTAATACCGTTTCATGTATTTTACATGTGATTTGAATTTGTGTAAATTTCTAACGTTGTGTTTAGTTGGAGAATTTGAGAATGGATTTGGAAAAAAAAAAAGAAAAAAAGTAGGTAAAATGTGAATAATATATATATATATATTTCACTTAATTTCACATATATATATATTTTTTTCAATTTTCAAATCTCTCAACCAAACACAGCGTAACAGAATTATAACAAACATGATTAACAATAAAAGGATAATACTTTTGAAGTGATTAACAGTTGTGTTGGATTTATTTTCTAGTGTGGCCCAATAGCCTACATATTTTTACATGTTTTATTTTATTTGGACTCCACAATTAGATAAAGCCAATATTTGAGATCAAGTTCAGTAAATAGAATTTCAATATAATCACTCTTCTAAGATAAGAAGGAAACCTTGATGGATTAGGAATTCTTCTGATAGAATTTATCTGGCCCTCTTCTCTCCTCTATATAAGGATGGGTGACTCCCCTTTCATATCATGAGTATTTTTCCATCACTTTAAGTTTTATAGTCATCCTAATTAAGAGAGACAGAGAGAAGAAGGTGAGCCAAGAATTAAAAGTTCAACTCTAAGGGGTATTTTCTCAACTTCTCTAATTCAATGGCTGACAAAGGTATGTTCATTTTATTCTTGAGTTGTATTGAATTCAAGATCCTTTAAAGTTTAATTCCGCATTATTATTATGGTTACATGTATTATTAATACTTACATGTGGTGTCAGAGCTTTAGTTTTGTGAATCAATACACTTTGGAATAATAATATATTTATGATACTGTTATTAATAAACGGTACCTTTGTTTTATTAAAAGTATTGACTTTAAAATATTATCTCAATTTGTTTGTATTGATCAAACGTGCAATACACCCTTTTGATTTTGTTATGCTATTAACATGCTCTCCATAACCCTTTACAATAAGCATATACATAGCCATGACTTTAAAGTTTGCATGATAATAGTCCACTTATCTGCCACATACTTTCGCTTTTATTTAAATGATCTTTACATAGTGCTCCTATTTAAGTTAGGCAGGAAAGTCTCCGGGCCTCTTTTCGCAGAGATACGGCCTTGGAAACAAGTGGTGAGTAATACAAGCCATGTTACGAGTGGTAAATGGCATGTAAATGTGAATATGCATGTTTTGATTTATTATTGATTTTAGTAATAATAATTATTATTATAATCATCATAATATGATATTGAATTAAGTATATTGCTTGCCGTTATGATAAAGTGCATAGATTAAATGCAATCTTAGAATTTTGTTGAATCGTTCGATCTAATAAATATATTTATTTGATTGTATCACATTAGAGGATTATGTTTTTGCCTTGTCTAATTATGCACACTTATTGTCTATTATTGTTAATATTTATTTTTTTTTCATGATTTAAATTTGATATCATGATATAATTTTATGACATTGAATATTAAATAATGAAGTGGTTAATTTATTTAGGTGTAATTCTTGTTAACCATTATATAAGATATTCATGATTGTCATATTGCATATATATATATATATATATATATTCATGTTCGTCCAGAGTTATTATTATTATTATATTGGTAATTGCAATCACATAAAAGAAATTTTAGAAATCATTAAATAGTTATTTCATTAAAATTGTGATTGAATTAATGATAATTAAATAACTCAAAACTAATGAATAGAGAATATTGTTGGTTAGTTCCGTATTCATAGGGTTTATTAATTTAGTAGCTGCCAAAGTGGCCTAGATTTGTAAAACTTATGAATATAGAACTACATAAAAGAATTGTTAAAAGGATAACATTCAAGTCGATAATATTCTCAATTGCAGTTATAATTAGGGGATTGAGACTAGCCCAAAGGAGAGTCACTTTCAAATAATTATAAACTGGGTAGGATAATGTAACTTATGTAATTTGACAGATTAGAATTGAATACCCAAAGGTAACATGACTAGTTGAAAAATTGCATAAATTACTTTAGACCTACATAAGTGATTCTTGACGAGTGGACAATAGATATACCTAAGTTTTGCCCAAAGGAAAGACTTATGTGATATCAATAGTTCATCATAATTCTCAAAGCTTTAATATGTATATTGTTTATGCCTTTTTCCGTGTTACTTATGAGATCTTGTGTTAATACCTCTTAAGATCCGTCAAAAAGATAGCTTGCTATCTAAGATGGTTGGACTTAGGAGGGAGGCTATATTGACTCCTTCGACCTTCTTGGGATCTTACTTGGTTATTAATCAAAGGACTCTTTAGTGACATTACCCTAACGCTTAAAGTAAAATTTGGTTAAAGGCTGTTGAAGATCGACAAGCCACTTACTGGCACTATTATGGTTGAATTAACAACAATGAAATATAATGGCCACCGAGGAGTTTAGGATCACATCCTTAATATGGCGACAAAGTTGCAAAACTTAAAACTTTAGGGATGCAGGTTGATGAAACTTTCCTCGTACAGTTTATTCTCAACTCACTTCCATCACAGTTCGGTGCATTCAAAATTCACTATAACACCAATAAAGATAAGTGGAGTTTGAATGAGCTGACTAATATGTGTGTTCAGGAGGAAGTGAGGTTGAGGGAGGAAGGACGTCAAACTGCATTGGCTGTAACTCATGGAGCTATAAAGAAAAAGATGGGTAAGTTTGTAAAATCAAAGAAAAATCCACCAAAGAGAAGGAATGAACCTGGGGAAAGAAAATCAGGCTCAGAATGGTTTCACTGTCAAGTGCTACTTTTGTGGTAATAAGGGACATGTGAAGAAAGATTGCAGCAAACGAAAGGCTTGGTTCGAAAAGAAATATAAGAAATTTTCTTTTGTTATGAATCAAACCTTGCTGAAGTACCTTCTAATATGTGGTGGATTGACTCTGGGGCCACGACCCACATTACAAATGACATGCAGGGATACCTCTCAACCAAGAAACTGAAGGAAAGTGAAAGATTTGTCTATATGGGGAACCGTCTCAAAGCTGAAGTCGTAGCTGTAGGAACCTATCGACTGATCTTAGAGACGGGTCATCAGATGAATCTAGAAGACACTTTTTATGTTCCTTCAATTTCTAGGAATTTAGTTTCGTTATCCAAATTAGATCGTGTTGGATATTCAGTTTTATTTAATTGTGGAAAGCTCAATTTAATGTTTTTGGTTCTGGTAATTTATGTGATGGTTTATATAAAATTACCTTAAATCATGAGTTTGCGCAATCATTAGTAACTCTGCATTCGAATATTGGTTTAAAACGTGGTCTAATTAATGAAAAATCCTCAATCTTGTGGCATAGACGGTTGGGGCATATCTCTAGAAATAGAATTAAAAAAATTGAAGAATGGGATTTTGGAAAACCTAGACTTCACTGATTTTGAGATATGTGTGGATTGCATTAAAGGAAAGCAAACCAAACACACCAAGAAAGGTGCCACAAGAAGTAATGAGCTTCTTGAGATAATTCATACAGATATTTGCGGGCCACTCAACATCCCATGTCTTAGTGGTGAAAAATATTTTATCACATTTATAGATGACTTCTCACGTTATGGATATGTGTATCTAATTCATGAAAAGTCTCAGGCTGTTGACATCCTTGAGGTGTACATAACTGAAGTCGAGAGACAATTAGATAGAAAGGTTAAAATAGTGAGATCAGACAGGGGTGGTGAATATTATGATAAATATGATGAGTTAGGCCAAAATCCTGGCCCATTTGCCAAATTCTTAGAAAAGAAAGGCATTTGTGCTCAATATACAATGCCTGGTACGCCACAGCAAAATGGAGTTGCTAAAAGGCGTAATCGTACACTTAAAGATATGGTTAGGAATATGTTAAGTTACTCAATTGTACCTATTTCAATGTGGGGTGAAGCTTTAAAGACTGCAATGTATATCTTAAATAGGGTTCCTAGTAAGGCAGTCCCAACAACTCCTTTTGAGTTGTGGATTGGTAAGAAACCTAGTTTGAGACACTTACATATTTGGGGTTGTCCAGCAGAGGCAAGAATCTTCAACCCACAAGAGAAAAAGTTGGACTCAAGAACAATATCTGGATATTTCATTGGTTATCCAGACAGGTCTAAATGGTACAAATTCTATTGGTCCTAATCACAATACGAGGATAGTGGAGACTAGCAATGCTAGATTCCTAGAGAATGGTGAAATTAGTGGGAGTGAGAAAACACGAGTGGTGAATTTCAAGGAAATTAGGGTAGATGTTCCAACATTTGACCCTTATCGAAAAATTGTTGTTCCTCAGACTATTCCACAGGCTGAGGGAAACGAACAACATAATGAAAATCCTTCACCACCTCATGTTTCACCACTTCATGAAGATACCACCATTGAAAATAATGTAGAGCAACTACAACCGGCAGCTCTGAGAAGATCTCAAAGGAAAAGAAAGCCTGCCATTCCAGATGATTACATGGTGTGTCTACAGGAATCTGATATTTATATTGGGATTAACATAGATCCAGTCTCATTTTCACAAGCCATAAATAGTGATGATTCTTCTAAATGGGTCAATGCTATAAATGAAGAGTTAAAAACCATGGAACAAAATAGTGTTTGGGATCTCGTCGAATTGCCTAATAACTGCAAAAAGGTCCGTTATAAATGGGTCTTCAAGACCAAGCGTGACGCAAAAGGCAATATCGAACGATTTAAAGCCAGACTTGTTGCCAAGGGTTTTACTCAAAAAGAAGGAATAGACTATACAGAGACCTTCTCTCCAGTATCTAAGAAGGACTCGCTTAGAATCATCCTAGCATTAGTAGCTCATTATGACTTAGAGTTGCATCAAATGGATGTGAAAACTGCCTTTTTAAATGAGAATTTGGATGAATAAATTTATATGTAATAGCCAGAAGAATTTGCAAAGAAAGGTAAAGAACATTTAGCTTGCAAATTAAAGAAATCCATATATGGCCTTAAACAAGCTTCTAGGCAATGGTGTTTAAGGTTTAATGATACCATTACCTTTTTCGGATTTAAGGAAAATGCAGTTGATTAGTGCATATATCTGAAGGTTAGTGGGAGCAAGTTCATTATGTTGGTGCCATATGTGGATGACATTTTGTTAGCTAGTAATGACCTTGGCTTATTGCATGAAACCAAGGAATAACTCTCCAAGAACTTTAAAATGGTCAATATGGGTGAGGCAAACTATGTTATT